>OY998119.1:40173255-40478838 GCA_963921985.1 Agrilus biguttatus | reverse complement strand
AACCTAACTAACCTAACCTAACCTAACCTAACCTAACCTAACCTAACCTAACCTAACCTAACCTAACCTAACCTAACCTAACCTAACCTAACCTAACCTAACCTAACCTAACCTAACCTAACCTAACCTAACCTAACCTAACCTAACCTAACCTAACCTAACCTAACCTAACCTAACCTAACCTAACCTAACCTAACCTAACCTAACCTAACCTAACCTAACCTAACCTAACCTAACCTAACCTAACCTAACCTAACCTAACCTAACCTAACCTAACCTAACCTAACCTAACCTAACCTAACCTAACCTAACCTAACCTAACCTAACCTAACCTAACCTAACCTAACCTAACCTAACCTAACCTAACCTAACCTAACCTAACCTAACCTAACCTAACCTAACCTAACCTAACCTAACCTAACCTAACCTAACCTAACCTAACCTAACCTAACCTAACCTAACCTAACCTAACCTAACCTAACCTAACCTAACCTAACCTAACCTAACCTAACCTAACCTAACCTAACCTAACCTAACCTAACCTAACCTAACCTAACCTAACCTAACCTAACCTAACCTAACCTAACCTAACCTAACCTAACCTAACCTAACCTAACCTAACCTAACCTAACCTAACCTAACCTAACCTAACCTAACCTAACCTAACCTAACCTAACCTAACCTAACCTAACCTAACCTAACCTAACCTAACCTAACCTAACCTAACCTAACCTAACCTAACCTAACCTAACCTAACCTAACCTAACCTAACCTAACCTAACCTAACCTAACCTAACCTAACCTAACCTAACCTAACCTAACCTAACCTAACCTAACCTAACCTAACCTAACCTAACCTAACCTAACCTAACCTAACCTAACCTAACCTAACCTAACCTAACCTAACCTAACCTAACCTAACCTAACCTAACCTAACCTAACCTAACCTAACCTAACCTAACCTAACCTAACCTAACCTAACCTAACCTAACCTAACCTAACCTAACCTAACCTAACCTAACCTAACCTAACCTAACCTAACCTAACCTAACCTAACCTAACCTAACCTAACCTAACCTAACCTAACCTAACCTAACCTAACCTAACCTAACCTAACCTAACCTAACCTAACCTAACCTAACCTAACCTAACCTAACCTAACCTAACCTAACCTAACCTAACCTAACCTAACCTAACCTAACCTAACCTAACCTAACCTAACCTAACCTAACCTAACCTAACCTAACCTAACCTAACCTAACCTAACCTAACCTAACCTAACCTAACCTAACCTAACCTAACCTAACCTAACCTAACCTAACCTAACCTAACCTAACCTAACCTAACCTAACCTAACCTAACCTAACCTAACCTAACCTAACCTAACCTAACCTAACCTAACCTAACCTAACCTAACCTAACCTAACCTAACCTAACCTAACCTAACCTAACCTAACCTAACCTAACCTAACCTAACCTAACCTAACCTAACCTAACCTAACCTAACCTAACCTAACCTAACCTAACCTAACCTAACCTAACCTAACCTAACCTAACCTAACCTAACCTAACCTAACCTAACCTAACCTAACCTAACCTAACCTAACCTAACCTAACCTAACCTAACCTAACCTAACCTAACCTAACCTAACCTAACCTAACCTAACCTAACCTAACCTAACCTAACCTAACCTAACCTAACCTAACCTAACCTAACCTAACCTAACCTAACCTAACCTAACCTAACCTAACCTAACCTAACCTAACCTAACCTAACCTAACCTAACCTAACCTAACCTAACCTAACCTAACCTAACCTAACCTAACCTAACCTAACCTAACCTAACCTAACCTAACCTAACCTAACCTAACCTAACCTAACCTAACCTAACCTAACCTAACCTAACCTAACCTAACCTAACCTAACCTAACCTAACCTAACCTAACCTAACCTAACCTAACCTAACCTAACCTAACCTAACCTAACCTAACCTAACCTAACCTAACCTAACCTAACCTAACCTAACCTAACCTAACCTAACCTAACCTAACCTAACCTAACCTAACCTAACCTAACCTAACCTAACCTAACCTAACCTAACCTAACCTAACCTAACCTAACCTAACCTAACCTAACCTAACCTAACCTAACCTAACCTAACCTAACCTAACCTAACCTAACCTAACCTAACCTAACCTAACCTAACCTAACCTAACCTAACCTAACCTAACCTAACCTAACCTAACCTAACCTAACCTAACCTAACCTAACCTAACCTAACCTAACCTAACCTAACCTAACCTAACCTAACCTAACCTAACCTAACCTAACCTAACCTAACCTAACCTAACCTAACCTAACCTAACCTAACCTAACCTAACCTAACCTAACCTAACCTAACCTAACCTAACCTAACCTAACCTAACCTAACCTAACCTAACCTAACCTAACCTAACCTAACCTAACCTAACCTAACCTAACCTAACCTAACCTAACCTAACCTAACCTAACCTAACCTAACCTAACCTAACCTAACCTAACCTAACCTAACCTAACCTAACCTAACCTAACCTAACCTAACCTAACCTAACCTAACCTAACCTAACCTAACCTAACCTAACCTAACCTAACCTAACCTAACCTAACCTAACCTAACCTAACCTAACCTAACCTAACCTAACCTAACCTAACCTAACCTAACCTAACCTAACCTAACCTAACCTAACCTAACCTAACCTAACCTAACCTAACCTAACCTAACCTAACCTAACCTAACCTAACCTAACCTAACCTAACCTAACCTAACCTAACCTAACCTAACCTAACCTAACCTAACCTAACCTAACCTAACCTAACCTAACCTAACCTAACCTAACCTAACCTAACCTAACCTAACCTAACCTAACCTAACCTAACCTAACCTAACCTAACCTAACCTAACCTAACCTAACCTAACCTAACCTAACCTAACCTAACCTAACCTAACCTAACCTAACCTAACCTAACCTAACCTAACCTAACCTAACCTAACCTAACCTAACCTAACCTAACCTAACCTAACCTAACCTAACCTAACCTAACCTAACCTAACCTAACCTAACCTAACCTAACCTAACCTAACCTAACCTAACCTAACCTAACCTAACCTAACCTAACCTAACCTAACCTAACCTAACCTAACCTAACCTAACCTAACCTAACCTAACCTAACCTAACCTAACCTAACCTAACCTAACCTAACCTAACCTAACCTAACCTAACCTAACCTAACCTAACCTAACCTAACCTAACCTAACCTAACCTAACCTAACCTAACCTAACCTAACCTAACCTAACCTAACCTAACCTAACCTAACCTAACCTAACCTAACCTAACCTAACCTAACCTAACCTAACCTAACCTAACTTACCGCAACTTCCTTAAAATCACCGCAAATTCCCTAAACTCACCGCAACTTTCCTAAAATCACAGCAACTTCCCTAAACTTACCGCAACTTACCTCTAAATCCCTAAACTTACCCAAACTTACCGAAACATACCTTAACCTACTTCAACTTACCTCAATTACCTCAACATGCCTCACCACTCCTCACATCACCTCACTTCACCTCTCCTCACCCCGTCTACCGCAAACGCCACCCCACCGCAACCGCAATCGCAACAGCAACCCCAACCTCTATTTCAACCTGAGGTACAGCTTCAACCCTGAACGCAAACCCTTACTCATCAAAGCCGATCCTACCCCCAAACCTCTCCAACTCCCCACAAAACTCATCCGAAAACCAACCCTCAGCCTCTTCACAAATTGCCCACTAACATCACATCAAACATCTCCAATCTCACCCCAGAATCACACCGAAACTCACCCCCAACTTCTCTACAAAATCTTATCCCTACCTCATGACCCCACCTCACCACCTATCTCAACCCCAACATCACCCCCTCCCATTACTCCATCTCACTCTCAACCCCTCGCCAAACTCACCCTCTACCTCACAACAACTCAACCCCAAATCTCATAGCCAACCGCAATCCCCCCCAACATCAACCCTTAGCCTCAACTCCATTTCACTACCCCATTCCTCACCAAACTCACCAACTGCCACAACGACCTCTCCTCCAACTTACTTGACACCTACCTCTAAACTCACCCCCAACAAACCCTGAACCTTACCCAAAACTCGCCTCTAACAAATCCCTGAAACTCAGCTACAACTTCACCCATTTATTACCACCAAGCTCATCGGGCACCCACCACCACCCTCTCCTAAACACACTTCCAACCTCTCCCTACAACTCACCCTCAACCACCCCCCAACACACACCACCAACCTCCTCCCGAACTCACGCCTATTCTCTCCCAAAACTCACATCCAAACACTGCCTAAAACTCGGCCCATCAGCCCCGAAAATTTACCCTAACTCACACCAACATCACCTTACAATTACCCCCAAACTCAACCTCAACCACAACCTCAACTTCAACCCCAACTCGAAGCCCAACCGTAACCCCAGCTCCAACTCAGCCTCATCCTCAAACTAAACCTCAACTGCACCCCATTTTCCAACGCCAACACCTACCTCATCTTCAACCTCAACTGCCGTATTCAACAAAAGATATTTAAAATGGCGCCAAACACTGCAAATGTCAACTTCACTGTTAATTAATTGACATTATTTTTTAAGGGGAATTCAAAAGAATAATAAAAAATAGGGTGTTCCATTTAAAATAACGAAGTTACTGGTGCATTTCCGGTATAACCGGAAGTCCGCCATATTTGAAAATATTTTTACGTTATTCTACACAACCCCATACAACTTTTATTTGAAATATTTTTCTCTATTTTGAACTATGCGCGTATAATTGGCCGATTTCCGCTTGGTGACTCACCCTGTATTTATATATATATATAGTGTCACGATTTGTACTTACGATTTCGGTAAACAACATCTTTTTGTACGGGAAAATAGATTTCTGGGCCCCTCTAGAAGAATCGAGAACATTCCAGAAGAATACATCAACACAAATACAGAAAATACACTCGGAAAAATCTCGAACCTTCGAGAAAAGAATGGAACATTCTGGAAAATTGGCCTGGAGGTATATAAGCGACGGCGACTGTCAAACTACAGTCAGTTGATAGCGAGCGTTGACAGCGAAACAAGCGAGAAAGTTTGAAGAGCGATAAGTGACTTGGTTTAGTGACAGTTTTGCGATACATTGTTTTTGTGCGAAGTTATTTGGGTTGTATAACTAGTTGGATTGTAATTAGTTTTGTTAAATTTGTTTATCAATAAACGTTGTTATTTGTTGGACATACTGTATATTCGAGTTTTACGTGACCGAACACGTCACAATATATATATATATGATTAGACTATAAGTTCATGTAAATAAATCCACACACGCATATATTTTTTTTTCTCCTATTTTCGTTATAGCTATAAGGTGAATCCCATTATAAAGACAATAGACATACGAGGTGCGGTTAAAAGATTTGAACTTAATATACGAGGGACGCACGTAAGGAAAGTGCCAAAAGTCATTTTGGTGGATGCGAGCCACTGCTAGTCCAGTAGTTACCCGCGCTGCTGAAAACAACACGCCACCGGTAACAAACCCCAACCCCAACCCCCCAACTCAACCTTAACACCAACCCCTAACTCAACCTCAACCCTTACCCCAACTACAACCCCTACCCCCAACTACAACCCCTCCATCAACACCCCCACCACAAAACTATCTCACTCTCTACCTCAACCTCAATCCTGTTTATATATTGATAGGATGTGAAAAACCGAGCGCAACAATAATGTAAGTTGATATCAATTAAAAAAATAATAATTTAATTATGTGACACACTTGAATATATGAATAACAAATGTTCACTTACTTGATCCATATGTCTCAATCACTATGATGATCGCTCGCTAAATATTCCTTTTATTTTTCAGCACTTTTATCAAAATATAAAAAAGAAATTTGTGTGAGTACTCGAGCATACCTTTACTTGGCTTTTATTATTAATCGAACTTTAAATAAGGCTTTATTGCAATATAAATAAGTACGAAAGAAATACATTGACCGCAGCCAATCATTACCGTGATCATCTACTTTACATTTCTGATGCTGTAATCCTACTGTTGGGAAAGAGCAAGCACCCTGCTCCCGCATTACCTCTGCAAGACAGATTTCTCTGCCCAAAATCTGGACTGTCAATAATGAGTTAGATAACTGTACAACCGCAACCTACGGTCCTCATTGCACCGCAGCGCCCTAAAACCTAAGCCCCTAATATTAATAATGACTGTGTCTCCGCAACTAACAGTCTAGGTGGCGTCCCTGTATATATTTTTATTAATTACTTTTGACTCGATATAAATTATCAATTAGCATCATTTTACAAATCAATACCTTAAATCGTTTAAAATGAAAATGCTCAGTGAGCAACTCACCTGAATCCAATAATTTCGTATCTTTGCAACAACTCACTTGCTCCATAAAAATGTTACTACAGCACACCCGAAAAACTCGATTGTCACACACAAAATAATAATTTAATGAACGAAATTGATGTCCTATCTCGAAACACCGGCTAAATATAGTTCACAAGTGTCATTGTTAAAGAAATTCACGTTTAAACTCGCATCGATCCGAACATGTTTTTTTGTTATATAATCAAACAGACTTCAGCGAACTCGCTTCTGATTAAAATATACACCTTTCAGTTTATTTTTCTACTTCTTAACTACATCAACGTCACTTTCTTTAGTCAATTTTTATTTATCATGTCTTCATCAAAACCAACCTCACAGTGCCAGGATGTTCTAGCTTCTTTCAAATTTAATAAAAATCCCAGTTTTAACTCTCGGAAACCGCACACTTTAATACAAACCACGCTTTTACTTTTCCTAAAACAGATGATAAAAAATACACATAAGATGGCAGCCACGAACTGAAAATGACATTGACAGACGAATCTGTTTGCGTCGACTAACGTTGCATTATAACATATAATTTAATTATTATTATTATTATAACCCTAAATCTAGAATACATAAATGTTGCCTGAAGGTACATCGAATTAACTGTAATTTTAATGTCAGTATAAACAACATATAACCTCAATATTTTGATGATCTTTAAGGCCCATTATGACTAACATTAAATCATTATTTTTTTATCTATTTAATTAAGAATCGTTCCTGTTTTGTAACTGTAAATTTATCTTGTGGTTTGACATGGACCCTTTCCTTATCTTCCCATTGTAAAAGATATAGACCAAACTCCACACAACTCCAAGTTTTCAAGAGCAATTCTATAAAAGACGTCCTTGCATCTGAAACAAACTATCGCAGAAAGTTTCGTTATGAACTCCAATAATCAGTAACTCCCTTGTTAAACTTCTAAATGATACCAAACTTATTACATTTCTAATCCTCATCTAACAAACCAAAACACCACGTAGGTGCTGGTACTGTTTTATTCCCCATGTTGTTGCTACTCTTTTCCGAAGATGTCTGATCTACCTTTTATGTGTTTTACTAACACCTTCTTCTGATAAACAAATGTTTGCTGTTAATGCAAAGTTTTATTGCTTATTAAACACAAAGAAACAAAGAATTCCTGTTCCCTTTCTACTGCTGTTTACTGATGAACCAGCAACGAATCTGAATTTACCTGTTTCTTTTTCAACAGTAATAACCCAACACCATGGACTACTTCCTAAATTGGACCTTCTTGTGACAGACAATAATCATTTTCTGTGGTCACCTTCTGCCATTCCTGAACAAAACACTGGCATATTCTTAAATTTTTACTTATTATATGTACTACTTCTTCACTTTCTGCTAAATTTCTATTTTGTGACATACCTTTACTACTTTATGTTGCTTACAAAAGCTCTGTTTTGTTATGTACACAATTTCCTTTCCAATACACCAGTTTAATTGTAATGCTACACCTCTTTTCTTTCAAGTGACCGACGATTTAAACTAACATGTTAATAATTATTTACTCTACATCCATGTTGCATCTCGTGCTATCCTTTTTATTTTAAGTACCTCACTATGCTTTTCCTATCTCTAACTACACTTTATTTGAGTAAACTGATTGTAATTTCTTGTAATTTTAAATTATTTACCTACCATTTTTTAAGAAATCGTTTCGAGCTAGACAACATGAAACTTAATAGCTTCCTTTGCATGTTTATACAATCTTCATCATAAACTTTCTAATTTTCAGTATGGATTTGCCCTTCTCCTTAATTATCTGCCCTTACTTATTCTTCAAGTTGACCCTTGATCGTCCACAAAATTAATTGTACCACTTGTCTGCAGAAACTCTGAAGATCAACGATTTTTCACTCTTTGATGATGTACCTCCTCCTATTACTACACATATATATTCCATATTTTGGAAGCTCCGTCTTTATGATGGTATGTTATTTATTTCTCAGTTAAAATCCCTGTTATGCCTGTTCTTGTCTTTGGCAAATTCTAAATATTAATTCTATCAAACGAATGCTTAATTAAGTAGAAAAGGCATACCTGCTTATCCTTCCCCTTTTTCACTGTCAACTTAAAAGAGATCATCATCAGTTATATGCTTTGAAAAATAAACTGTTACGATTGTACATTTTACTGGCCACTGATCAGCTTCTTATCCAACGCTTTTCAAGTAAGGTTAAATAAACAACATTACTTGATTTTTATTCAAAAGGTTTCTTTGTAAACTCTACCCTGTTTACTAAGTCTTATTCTATTAAACATAAACCATTTTCTATACGTTACTATTAAACGTTTTCAAACTTTACTGACCAATTTTTCTATATTTACCCTTAACAACATTGGCATCTTATTACAAAAAATTAAAATTAATTAACTGTAGGATAGGCCTTTAATTTACGGAAACATCTGTGCTTGTGTACTTATCGTTTGCATAAATCTTCACTCAAATGTATCTACATTCTCATCATTCTTTTGATTTTGAGGAATCCCTGGCTTCTATTTAAAACATTTATGTTATTCAAAATCCTGAAGGACACAACGCACTGCCTAACTGCATATACCAAAATATCAATTCAATTTACCAACAATGTTTCATTCAAGTTTTTGATGCTTAATATACCTACCCCTGATAAAATGAGAACCTTCTTTTATTAAATTAAATCCGAAGAAACATCCCTCCCTATTCCCCTCACAAAAATGTTCTTTTATAAAAAGGAACTCCCTCTATGTCAGAATTCTTTCAACATGACAGGGACCATCTTGTTAAATCACTTGCAGTTTATATACTACTACATCTCGTTCACAAAATTTAAACTAATTATTATGACAAAAAAAAACAAAAAAAAAGTGATCTGTTTAATATGTTGGCTCATTATGATGCTGTTTTAATCGTTGCCTTTTCTATGTACACTGCTCTTTCGCTTCAATGTGAGCTAACTGAAAAATAAAATATATACTTTTTCATTAACATATTATACTCTGGTTAAATCCGCCATCATATTTTAAGTTTTGGCCTGTTCGATCTCAACCTGCACCTTTCATCTTCTGATTTGAGCGGTTGCTCCTCTAACATGGAAGCTTTCCAATGCTCTTCTGCTAACTTTGTGCCGTCCATTTGTTTGTTAAGTTACTAAATTACCTTCTTTTTCGATATTACAATGTTACAGTTTCCTCCTTCTCCTTTCCATTTTTAAGTATTTCCCACTAATTTTATCAAACTTACAGGAAAATATACTCCACCACCTTTACAAATTGAATTGTCTCTAAAATCTCATGGGCAACTTCTCCAACTCCTGTTATTATTACACCTTCTGCACCTTCATGCCTCCTACATTATCATTAGTATAAAATTATTTAGCAAAGATTTCACGATTGTAAGCATGTTCCTAGAAGTGCTTCGAACGACCCCTAACATGTCACTTCCTTCAACTATCAAACCCATAATTTCTGATATATATATATATCAGTTGCAACAATTTCATTGTTGTCATGTAAACCTTTTGAAGTGTTCTATTCTGTCATCAACCTAAAATCCTCTACATTACTTTAACTCATACACCAAAAATTAAACTGTTACGTTTACTACATCAACATCATATCGTCATTTCTATTTCTCGATTATTAACTCTTTCTGAAAAAGCATTTTTTCATGATGTAAGCATAAATTATTTTCCTTTACGCTCATCGTTTTTTTAAAGAATTTGCTTAGTTCTCTACCGATTCCTGAACGGTTTAACTTAAACACCGAAAGGTTTCCTAGATTATGTTACAACAACGTCAAAGTTAAACCTCTCTGATCTGTGGTCAAAATATATTTTTTTTATTAACCAGTAAAGATAATACAAGGAATTATTATACAATAGTATTTAAACAATGTAATGATGTAGGAAGAAACTGTAAATTTTGGTTTTGTCATTTTTGAAGACAAAATCTTTATCGAAAATTTTCAGTTGTGTTCCTTCACATCAAGTCGAACTAAATTGAATTAAAGTGATGCGTGAACTGATCCAAAGATGTAACGAATGTTTCGTTTGCTTCGAATATGATTAAAACTGCATTAAAGAGTGCGAATTTTATTTTCTAAAGGTTTATTGTTTATTATGCAAAAAAGTATTAAAAATACTTTACTTAAAACTTTCAGCATTATCGAACACTACTCAACACATTTCAGAAAAATTACATGACCACTGTTTTAAACGCATTTTGGCCGTTTTTCTTTCCAAAGTACTAGTAAAAAATATTATAAAATTGAAACATACCCAATGAAAGTGATTAACGCGATAATGAAATAAAACAGTTCATTCCACATAATCATTCCGGTAGTGGCGCTTTAACCCGAAACTCGAAACGTCAGCCTTGCATACAAATACATTTATAATTTAATATCTCTCTTAATTTTCAATTCTGTGAAGTAATAATTGATAGTAACTGATATCATCGGGAATATTTATAATTTTGAAGAGAAAATACGGTTTTAAGTCTGCAGTCTCCAATTTCCACTAAGTATAAATGTGTACAGGATATCAGAAATGTATGATGATGAAATGATCTATGATGGTGGTGATTGTGGTGTTACTCTCTAACACAGCTCTCTAATCTGTGGTGATTGTGGTGATTACATCTTTGGTGATTACTAAGATGATATTTTGATTTTTATTCGTAATAAGGATAATAACCAAATTGTTTTTTCATTTTGGATTGGCAGTTTGGTTTCTATTTTATTTTCAATTAAAGATGAGCGATTTCGATACTTTGGAACCTTCCTTACAAAATATTATTAATCAAAAAACGTTAAAGTGGATATTTGTCGGAGGGAAAGGAGGTGTCGGAAAAACAACCTGCAGGTTATTGTTTCCAAAGTATTTTTTGACTGTTTTCCTTTTTTGAGTCAAAAATACAATAATTTTTGTATACATACTTCAAGTTTGTAATATTACTTTTTTGAATTTAGTTGTAGTTTGGCCGTTCAGTTGGCTAAAGCAAGAGATACTGTGCTGATTATTTCAACAGATCCAGCCCATAACATATCAGATGCATTTGATCAAAAGTTTACCAAGGTCCCTACCAAAATTAACGGATTTGATAATCTATATGCAATGGAAATAGATCCTAATGTTGGGTTTAATGAACTACCTGAAGAATACTTTGAAGGGGAACCAGACACTTTAAAAATGAGCAAAGGAATTATACAAGAAATTGTTGGTGCTTTTCCTGGAATTGATGAAGCTATGAGTTATGCTGAGGTAATGAAATTAGTTAAAGGAATGAATTTTTCAGTTGTAGTTTTTGACACTGCTCCAACAGGGCATACTTTAAGACTATTGTCCTTTCCACAAGTTGTAGAAAAGGGCCTAGGTAAACTATTAAGATTAAAACTTCGTATAATGCCTCTTATAATGCAATTAAGCGGATTGTTGGGATTAGCAGACTTTAATGCAGACATATTTACTACAAAACTTGAAGAAATGTTAACCATAATAAAACAAGTTAATGAACAATTCAAGGATGCTGACCAAACTACTTTTGTTTGTGTATGTATTGCAGAATTCTTATCGTTGTATGAAACAGAACGATTAGTGCAAGAACTAACAAAATATAAAATTGACACACACAACATTATCGTGAATCAACTTCTTTTTAAAAAAAAAGATGAAATCCCTTGCAAAATGTGCGTTGCAAGATATAAAATTCAGGAAAAGTATTTAGACCAAATAAATGACCTTTATGAGGATTTTTATATTACTAAATTACCTTTACTGGATGAAGAAGTTAGGGGTGCTGAAAAAGTAAAAGCATTTTCTGAAAAACTTATTAAACCTTATATGGCTGAGTAAAACTTAAAGTACTTAAGTTAAAGATGAATATCCACTTCAGTAATTGTTACATTATATATTTAATACATCTGTATATAAATGGAAATTTTGTTTAAAGATTAAAGATGTCAAATTGTGTAAGGAATTAATTAAAACAACTTTAATATACAAAAGAGAAATTATTATAGTGTTTGTAAATTGTCTTTCATATTGGGCCAGTCAGGTAAGCGACTTTCTTTGAAATAGTTTTCTTTGGTGATGCTTTTCATACCTAAAATTTCTGTGGCACCATATATTGCACCTGTAAATATTACACATAATAAATGCATCCCTATACATTTTCTGTCTTAAATACTTATAATTATTGTGCATTTATTAAATATGAAGAATTGCATTGATTCTTGGTTTATTCTTAGCATGATTAATTTTCACCAAGTAGAGTAGTAGAAGATAATTCTAAAAGAAGTTCATACCAAGAGAATTTTAATAATATTTAAACTGTCTAAGGTGCAATTGTAATGGAACATTGTTGATTTATGAAAATAAAACGGAAAAGTTTCAACAAAAGAATTTATTCACAACTCTACAATTGTTTCGACCAAGGGGCCATTTTCAAAGAGTACATATAAATTATTACTAAAATTAAAATTGTATAGTAACCTGTATATAATTATTACATAATTGTACAAAAAGTAAAAAACTAACCCTATTTGAAAACCTGGAAATCAAAAAAGCGCTTAATAAAAATAAATTACTTGTAAATAACCAATTAGAGTTAGAAACTACTAATTCATCTTTATTTCTGTGTAATTTGTAATTGGTTTTACCTGAATACTTCTACGTCAACAACCTATTGGAATTTCCATGTCTTCAACCCTATATATACAGGTTACAATACAATGTTAATAATAATTTATATGTACTCTATGAAAATGGCCCGATGACCGAAACAATTGTAGAGTTGTAAATAAATTCTTTCGTTGAAACTTTTCCGTTTTATTTTAATATATCAAGAAAATTTTTTCACTCATCAATCTCAACTGTTAAAAAAATGCCTTAAAGGAAATATTATTTTTATATCAATAATTGTAAACCTACGAATATAACTTAAACTTATTTGAGTTTGATAAAGGTTATATTTCCTTGCCTGTCAAGGAAGTGGAATAAATAAATCGTATTTTGTAAACCTTACATACCTCCTAACCAAGCTGTATAATTATCCTTTGAAGGAGGTGAGTGAAATTTAAATTTTGAAAGTTTTAGTTTTTCAAAACGACTTGAATTCAGTTGTTTATATAATTCTTCCTTAAATCGAGCTTTAAAGCCAGCAAGCATGACTGTGCCTCCCATAAGAAGTATATTTTCAGCCAACTTTACTCGCAAATCAACATTAACTCTTAAAATTGCATCCAAAACCATTGTTGATAGGCACTGATGATCATTATCTTCTTCAAATAAAAGTTCAGCAACAGTTTCTCGTATTTTTCCAGGAACTGTTATAATCTTAGTACCTCCTAGTGAATACTGCATATCTGGACAATAATTTAATTCTGAATTTGGTGTTAGAAACTGAATGGCTCTTTTTTGTGGTGTAACAAAGCAACAACGAACTATAAAAAGTTTAAAAGGAGAAAAGTTAATGATTTCCTAAACCACACTGTAATTAATTACCTTTGATATCATCTATAATATTCTCTTTTACCTGTGAGATCTTTATGTTACATGAATTTAAACTTATTCTTAATTGGCTGCAAAACAGAAATAATTAAATGCTGTATTCTTGTGTGTTTTTAACCAAACTTACTTATTGATTGCCTGAGATGCTAATGGCAAGGCTTGCCAAGCATGAAGTACTGGAAGACCATGACAAACTGGAATAACTGTAGTCTCTAAATATCCTACATCCACAACTAATGCTGTGTTAATTGCCAAAGGTGCTAAACTGACCAAATGTGATGGAACAATAAGTAGGGAGGATATTTCATAGTGACTGAAAAGTACTTTTGCTAGCGTTTCTCGAAATACTGTTGGGCACAACAAAGATTCCACAATTATCACTGATTTATCTTTTGGACTCAACAGCACATATCTGAAAGTTATTTTGCAGTGATAACAATTAAATACATCTGATATATTTCTACATCTACTTGAAAAAAATCATGTGTAAATACTCCACCAGCAAGTCATATAAATCATCTTCATTTTCATATGAGTAAATCTGTCTTGTTATATTTGAATCATTTATTGTTACTTCTGATCGAATTATATGCCTTGGTGCATACTCTCCACTGAAACCCAATCTAAAAATCTGAATTAACTTAACAAATTTATCTTTCTTATTGCAGTACTCACTTCGTGAATGCAGCTCCGATATCTACAACTACTGTAAGTTTTTCAGTTCCAATTCCTTCGTAAAGGGGCATTTTATTAATTAGTATATGCAGAATTTATAAAGAATTGGTTATAATTAAATAACAATTCCTTACTGTTCTTTACTCTGTTGATACGAATATTTCAAATTACGCTATCATCCGGTATCCAAAACCTCAGACATAAATAGCTCTATGGTAGGTCAGATAGATTTTTACTTTTTTAGTATCTGTTGTAATGGCTGTCTGTGTCCAGGACACCAAAGTGACGCATGATAATACTCATATTTTTATTAATGTCATACAAAAACAATATAAAAATATAATTTGGAGTTCCAATGAGCAAAACCAAGATATGATGTTATTTTAAAATATATTATTTAGACTAGCTGTGCCCACGGCTTGGTCCGTGTCAGACATAACCATTAGCAATATCCCGCTCTCGCGTTCTGAGGCCGCGCGACAAGCAGCCTTTGAGATATTAAGTCGTGGGTGGGAGATGTCGCGGGAGGCGCCTGACGTTACGGCGTAGTGGTGGCATGCGCGTGAGCTGCGCGCGGTACTGAACAGTACTTGGACATTGCAACATTACTTTATTTTACAATTCTATTTAATTACTTGATTAAATACATAAATAAACATAGCAAAATAGCGAATAGAAAAATAACAATAGATATTTATTATGTACTTCGTCCGCGTGGAATATTTATTAATTTCTAAAGTAGCCTAAGTTACTCCTTATTACATTAGCTATCTGCCAGTGAAAGTCCCGTCAAAATAGGTCCAGCCGTTTCAGAAATTAGCCGGAACAAACAGACAGACAAAAAATTAAAAAAATGTTATTTTCGCATGTGTACCGTGTATACATCCATATGCATTTAGTGAAAAGTGGTTATTTTAATATTACAAAAAGACACTCCAATTTTATTTATCTGTATAGATGTATAGATAATGTATCATACATATAACTGTGCATACATACATACATATAGATACAATCGATTATATAACCAAACTGTCGATCGCTGACAGTTGCATATACCATCATTGTACGTTATCCATAGAAGTGTCTCTAATTAAGTCACTTTTGTAAAAGAAAAGAAATTTTCAAGGCAATTACTTTAAGTAAGAATTCAATAATTAATGTGTAACATATCTACGTATGTGTACAAATTATTATTGTTTTATTTTACCTAGAACCATGGAAAAAACGAATAGAGGACTACCGGGACAGTTTATATATATTGTAATATTTGTAAGTTGTACCATAATTAATACCATAAATGCAGAGCAAGAACCAAAAGAGCAATTAACTACAGTTAATAGTTTGGTAAGTTTTCAAACAATAGCTCGGCAATGTTTGTTTAATAAAATCGGCATGTTCACTTGTTTTAGAAAACTGATACAACAAAGACTACAGAAGAAAATTTAGGATTTCTACATGGATTTGTTGCTTCGATATCAGTTATCTTAGTATCAGAATTAGGTGATAAAACATTTTTTATTGCAGCCATTATGGCTATGAAACATCCTAGGCTAACAGTTTTTACTGGGGCAATGACTGCACTGGCTATAATGACAGTTTTATCAGGTAAATAGTATTTACCAGATGATTAATTTAGTAGGCATTATTGCTACAAAACAATGATAATAATAATTTTAATATGTTAATGTCTATATTTCTACTAGTAAAGATTTTTATATGGTAAATTAAACGAGACCCACCTGTAATTACTGCAAGTAATTTGCAAACGAGTTTCACCTACTTTGAATTTGGGCATTATCAACATGAGATTACAGCAAACTGGGTGTTTTTCAGAAGTTATTTGTGGTAATTAGGGCCGAGTCTCTTATTTTATATATTTATCACATTCTCCTTTTTATGTAGCAACATCTAAATACCAATTCAAAAGGTTATCCAAATAGTGTTTCATTATTAAACTAAAACTTTAACATGTACTACTAATTTTTATTTCTCAAGGAAAGGAGGATGGTAAAAAAGTATAAGGAACATGGTATTATGTTATGAACCTTTTTTTCAAAATTGCTAACCCAAGTTGTTCTTTCTTGCATATAAATACTATTTGATATTTACATTATTATTTGATCATACCCTGATTATTTTTTATTATAGCTTTATTTGGATGGGTGGCAAAACTAATTCCAAGAGTATATACATTTTACATAAGCACCGCATTATTTGCTATTTTCGGTTTGAAAATGTTGAAAGAAGCTTATCACATGTCAGGATCGGAAGCACAAGAAGAATTAGAAGAAGTACAAATGGATTTACGACGAAGAGATGAAGAAGTAATTTATGAATCACGTTTCTATGAACAGCCAACAGTGTAATTAAGTTGTAATTTTAGTTAGAAAGGGAATCATTGTCAGATGTAGAAAGTAGAACTCCAAAACGTCAAAAACGTTTAGCTGCCTTCCTAGCTGTGTCACGTATATTTTTTCAAGCGTTGACATTAACTTTTTTGGCTGAATGGGGGGACCGATCTCAATTGACAACAGTTTTATTAAGTGCAACAGAGGTAAGTCGCGGTAGTGTTCTATCAACACTTACGGTTGCTATTAAATACGCATAAGCATAGTATTATTACCTGCCTACCAGTTATCCAAATATTCAAAATACATAGCATACACAATAACATGAATTCTGAATATATATATAGAGAGAGAGAGAGAGAGAGGTTAACGGTTTATATTAATTATTATTATTTGTTAAATGGCGACAGCTATTTTTTTTAAACCTCTGACAAACTAAAAAAAGACACATGCATATATCAATATTATTTTATTACTAAAGAGTGAAGTGCCATGTATTTTTATACATAATTTCTAGAATGATTGAGGCATTTGTTGTACTGTTACACCAGCTTTTCAATGACCTTCATAGAAGTTTGCCGCCAGTGAGACCAGGACGTTTTAATAGCGTTCTGAAATTTGTTGATGGCAAAGCTTTGTTCATCCAACATGCCATCAATTGTTGAAAGAGATGAAAATCACTCAGTGAGAGGTCTGGATTATTCGGTAGATGGTAGAAACGTGTGCACATTGGGTCCCAAAAATACTGAGTAACGACCTGATAACAAACGAAGGGTCACGCTCTTTGGCGTGGTTTTCTACCATTACAGCACTGTGCCGACATGACGATAGGCCTTGTCAAACAGTTCATCAAGTGGAACGTTTTTGATTCCACCATCCACCGTAGAGTTCAGATTTCGCACCGAGTTATTTTCATCTCTTTCGACATTTGAAGACACGATTGAGTGAAAAAAGCTTTACCACCAAAGAAGAACTTCAGAACGCTGTCAAAACGTACCTGACCTCACTGGCGGCAAACTTCTATAAAGGACAGATGCTTCTATCGTTCTGGCGATTATGTAGAAAAATAAATGAGACACTACTCATCTTAATTTAATAAAACTGGTTCGTAATGTAAATGCGTTTCTTTTTTTCTAACTCATCTGAGGTTGAAGCAAATAATCCTTGTATATGCTTCAATTTTAAAAAGTATCATTTCCTTGTAGGATGTAATGGGTGTTATTACTGGAGGCGTATTAGGACATTTTGTATGTACAGGAATAGCCGTAATAGGGGGCCGCTTAATTGCACAAAAAATATCAGTTCGAACAGGTAAGTTTTTTTATAAATTGTTTCCCATTCATTGTAACCTTGTATTGTAGTATATATTACATATTGAGTAATCAGTAAAAACAAGAGGTGTATTAATCAGCCGATTATCTTAAAAATTATCTTTCAAAATTACTTAACGTGAAACACTTAAATATATATTTTTTATCTAATATAATTTCCTTGTCATGCTGAATTCTTCAATTTTTACATGATGAGTATGTTTAATATTATTAGTTTGCTGACTCTTAATACTGTACTGATGATTGCATGTTACTAAATTATACTTAATTATTTATTTTAGTAACGATAATTGGTGGAATAGTGTTCTTGCTATTTGCACTTTCTGCATTTTTTGTCGACCCAAATGCCAAATGATGAACAGAAACTTACAACAGAAGAAGATGCAATACACCTTATTAATTGCATTGTATTAAAAATACACGTGATTTTGTCGTAATTTTTTATAGAAGTGTTAAGTTTTATAGTAATATAGGTATTTGTATATATACTTATGTATGTATGTATGTATAGTAAATTTCATTATTAATCAAATTGCTATAAATTCATTCATACTAGAAATAAATGCTTCATCGGTGTATTTTATATCAGTATATCACAATTATGAAGTTATTTTTAATTGTTAATTTTCAACGTAGTTACTATATGTACAATATTAATTTACTTACATACTGCAGCTCACAGCCTCACTTAATTTTTTTCTCTGAAATGGAGTATTAACATTCTTTCGTTACATGATTATTTATTATCAGGTTTTTTTTTCTACAAATAATGTACGTACGTAGTCAGAAATGGGATCTAACTTAGATTTTGTAAATATAAATTAGGAAATTTTAAACAGTACTTATTTTTAATGTACCTAATTGTAGAAATGACATCTATAATTGACTTAAAAGAAATATAGATACACCTATGGTATATTTTTTACGTTATATATTTTTGATTGAAGGAATATTTCCGTTGTTGAAAATTAAAAAAATTAAAATATGCATGCATTTTTATATTCTTTCTAGTAAGATAAGGCAATTTAAAATTATTGCATTAATTTATACCCACTACAGATTACCTCATACAATGAGGGAAAAAATTGTTATTGTTGTCACGCCCTCGCCGGGATTCGGACTTGGAGACTTTGGCTTTTGCTACTAAGCTTAGTCAAGCTCTTAAGCACTTAAGCTTAGACTTAGTTAAGCCAAAGATCCCGAATTCGAATCCCGGCAAGGGCGTGACAACAGTAACAAGTTTTTTCCTCATTGTATGAGGTAATCTATAGTGGGTATAAATTAATACAATAATTAATTTCGCATTAATGTATTTAAAATTTACCCCTATTAAAAATGCTTCGAATAATTCAATTTAAAATTATAAATATGTAAGTAGTATATACTACTCCTATTACTATTTAATGTTTTGTTTAGTCATGGAAATTATCATTTTCTGGTTAGTATTACAATCTGAACATTATCTGTTCCAAAATTACCCATTCGAATTTTATAAAAATGGTAGAAAAGAGGTGTGTACGTTTACGACAATTAATTTATATATAAATGCAAAATCAAATGTTGCTTTTATTAAAATAGAGTTCTGCAGCTTTTAAGTTGGTTACTAAACTTAAAAATCACACATTTTATTCTGAAGTTCACACTCAACAATTATTCTATAAGTATTCTAATTACCTGAAATTTAGTTAGGTATATGCACATAATAATGTTGTATTACTCTTCTTTGTGCGTGGGTTTATTTATTCAGTAACATATATTCGAGCACAGCAAATGGGAATTCAAAAAGAAGGGCCCATGGGGTAGCTATTGTAAATGCATAAACAGTATTTGCACCTCCTTCAGTTAGCTAAAAATTATATATATATATATATACATATATATGTATAATTAAATTAAAATTTTAATTATATAATTACATTTGTATATGCACATGTGCTGAAAGATAAATTTAAAAGTTCTACAAACAAAATTATACAGCTGCCAAGTTTAGAAAAACACTATGGTAAAAATAGCTACTGTGAGTCAATACATTGTTTTAATATTTTGCCAGCGAATATGAAACAAATGGAATTAAAAAAAGATAGAATAAGATCAATAATTAAAAAGTGGCTGTCAGGAGAAAACTAATAACTCAACTGGATCTAATCAGGAAATATTAGAAATTTTTCTTTTATTAATTTGATCATTTTTCTAATATTAGTTATAGTTTTAAGATATTTTTGTAATTTAATTTAATTAAACAGTATTAAGCAGGATACTATGCACAGGTGATATTCATACACCTCAGTAGCAGTGTGATTTTTTGTACTTATTCTGGTATATAAAATAAATATTAAATATTTTGTAACTACTATCAATATATTTATACTTTAAATTTTTCCATAACGGTGTTAAAAATGAAAAGTTATTTTACGAGTAGATAATTTTTCCTCAATAATTTGAGGTAATCTGTAATGGGTACAAATTACATATTCATATCATATTAATGTGTTTAAATTTGCCTATACTAAAAAAATCTCCGAAATAGTTCATTATTAAAGATGATTCTCTTTCTATATAGGTACTGAAATCAAGGAATATTCTTTAAATTTACTAAAAAAATTTAGGTAGTATCTTTTTATAGTACTCTCGGAACAAAACAATATATGATATAATTGTTACCGATTGATATAAAATTATTTCATACCGAAGCGCTGTCATTCATCTAATTAAATTTCAACAAAAAGTAGTTGCAAACTTACGTAGTTCCCAAAATTGAAATAATACGGGCTTCTTTTGATATATGTTAACATATACAAAATTGGCTTATGTATAATGTAAACTGAAAAGACAAGTTTTCCCAACATTTGAAAAAGTGGCATCGAGAGAAACCAATTCACAGCACCTAAAGACACATGAAAAACGAATATAGATCAAACAGAAACAGTACAAAGTAGCTCAAATGTTTTTTTATTTTATATAAAAATCACCTCCATAACCGCAGTAACAAGCCAGAATTATCCAGCTTACTGCTATTGACCATGCAGGTTTTACCAACGATATATGTAACGCATTTCCCCAGTAATTGTATTTTTCACCTTTTAAATGGTCATAACCAACAATCAAGCTTGTAAACATGGTAGCAAAACATAAACACCACAAACACAAATTGATCGACTGAAAAAAAGGTAATAAAAAATATATTTTTTTCTAGTAAACATTATACATACTCTGTTTATTTTTAATTGAAGTCTCTTCATTTTTATTTCGAAAATGATGTAACCCAGCACTAGTCCTATTACCCAAGGAGCGAGACGAGCATGAGTTAGGTAGTAATACTTGTTAAAATATAAAGTTGTGTTTCTAAAATGGCAATCAAACTCAATTAAAAAGATTTTTCGGTGACACATTTATGAAACAATAATGTAGAAAAGAAAATAAATTTAATTGTTTCACAATTTTAATGAAAGGAACTCTACACATGTTTCGGGTGGTTAACTCTTCCTCAAGAGTACATTATTATTAAAACCTATTTAAAACAAAACTCTCCGACCTACACTGTAGTACAAAGTCCGAGGTTAGGGTTTGCGAACCTCCTTCTTCAGCCTCCTTTTAGGAATCGTGAGAGTGGGTGGATGGTGAATAGGTGGAAATGAAAGATTGAAGAAAAGTGAAAAATTACATGTGGAATTTTATTGCCCTAGCATTTGTCTAAGGAAACCACAGAAAACTTGCGCCTGCACTGGGCGTACCTGGAATCGAACTGATGACCTCCCGAATGCTAATCTATGATCTAAACCATGCCCCTCAGTAAAATCTATATTCATAATACAGGTCTTATATATGTTGATACGTTAACTTGTATGTGTACGAAAATTATTGGTAATGGCATTTCAAAATCTCATGAGCCGCGAAATGCGGACCTTATTTCATTCATAGGCCAGAAGACCAAATTTTAATAAAAGGCAGATGTAGAAACCAATGAACTAGTAGTCTTGTCACTGCATAACCCAAGGTCAAGGCTCAGAAGATTCTGAAATACCCCTAATACCTAAATACTGGTTAATTACAATTGTTTTCTTAAAACCTACTTAGTCATTGGTAATAATGTAACAGTGTTCTAACAAAGCTCTTTTTATTTCTAGATGTTCCAATATTCCAACAATGTTAGTACTTTCTTCATATTTTCTGATTCCTAAATTTCTACCAGTCTTTCCTATATAAAATGCGTCACATTCTTTGCAATTAATTTTATAAATACCATTTGTTTTAGAGTTACTAAATTAACAACCAACTTTAATTCTAAAAAAGTGCTATTTATAAAATTAATTGCAAAGAATGTGATCCATTTTATATAGGAAAGACTGGTAGAAATCAGAGAAAATGAACACATAAAGAACAGAAATAACGGAAAAAGTGTACAGGTATGAGCACTCATTGCATTGATATTAAACATAATATCGACACAGAAAGAGCAAAATAATTACATTCTGAAAACAAAGGAAAAAGACTATCGTTATTGGAACATCTAGAAATAGAAAGAGCTTTAGTACATTCTGATTGTCTCTTTGATAATGACCGAAAGGTCGAAACGCATGTGTTAGAGTTTTCTAATAAATAATTGTGAATTTTAATAAGTGTTTCCTTTAATATATTATTACAATGTTTCACAAGGAACCAACCGCAAAATCTATTGATATTATTAAAAGAAAGAGCTTTGTTAGAATACTGTAATATTACCAATGACCAAGCAGATTTTAAGGAATTATTTTCGCACGCACACATGTTAACATACCAACATATATAAGATATATTTATGAAAATAGATTTTAGTAAAAATGTACTCTTGAGAAAGGGATAACCATCCGAAACATATTGTACAGTTCCTCTCACTAAAACTATGAAACTTTTAAAAGGGTTTCTTTTCTACAAATTAGAAGAACTACTTACTAATAATTAGTTATTAAATAAATCATACGATGTTATCTTAAGCTGACTTACCCGTATGGATTTGTAATGATTGCTGGTAATTCGTAGTACCACGAAAGGTAAAAAGGAAATGCAACTGAGAAAATTAAAACAATACCAAGAAAAGCCAATGTGTACTTTCGATACTTAACCAAGGGTATTAAAATAATTGGCGAAATAATTACAAGTTGCATGTAAACGTCTAAATACCACGAAGGTGTAATGCACTGAAAAAATCATATACCCCTGCAGATAAATGAACTGAATCACACATTCATTACTTACCAAATCATCTGGATTATAATAATTTTGAATATAGAGAAGTGACGACCACCAGTAAGATTTGCAAGGTAATTGCACTTCAGGAGCAAAGATCCAGTAAGGTCCTGTTCCTAAATATGGGTACAACGTTGCAACAACTAAAATTGCTACTGCGTATGTAGGCGTAATTCTAAAAAAAATATGTTTGAAACAGTGTTTGTTTTATTAAATTTACAAAACTACCTAAAACAACCTTCCTTATTACTATTTTATCTTCTTACCTTACATATTTCCTAATATAATATAGTGGTACATTAAACTTTTTTCCTTTTTCGTTTTTTGACAAAAATGGATATGAAACTAAGAGACCAGTGATTACGAGAAACGTATCCACAGTTACTGAAGAGCCAAATATAAACTGACTATGCCAAGTATTCATCCACTATAAATATGTTTAACAACTTAATTAATCAGAAAAAAAACAAGAAAAGACACTTACATTGTATATATCGCTAAGGTTTATGAGAGGTCCACTTTGGGCTTGAACCTGAAGTGTATGGCAAAAAATTATTATTACAATACTAATAACCCGTAATCCTTCTATACAGTGTAGATGGTTCTGAGAAGCACTTTTTGCTAATAATCTCTTCACATTGGCTATTAATGAAAGAGCAGACGATAGTGGAGGCACTTTTTCTATTAATAAATAATAAAATTAATGATTTCTTTTGGCGAAATGTTCCATAATTTATCGTTAGTTATTACCTTCTTTATATAACTTATATGCTTCAATACAGGTTGCAGCAATAATGCACGCAATATATAAACTTAACGCAGCTCTGAAATAATATAAATTAAATGTATTCGAGAAAATCAAAATGTACCAATTCTGCTTTAATTAAACGAATAATTTTTTGAGTATAATAATTTAATAAAGTAAATAAATGAATAGAACAACAGTTTGCTTAATGTAAACGTAACATGGTACTCTCGACAAAGACTTAGTAGGCCAAAATAAATCGTAGAGAAAAACTAATATTATAGTGAACACTAAAAAGTAAACTATTGCTTTATTCATTTATTTAAACAATATTTTACGAAGAGCCAACGTTAAGTTCATTAAATATTAATAAAGTAAAATTTGAAAAATAAAAATCAGGTGTTTGAAAAATAGAGCTCTGATCATTTTCATTTAATGTAAAAATTGTTATCAATGTTTTTATTTTGTTTTATTGAAATTTTCTTTGCGTTAATTCGTGAAACATTTAGAATAAAATCTATACTTAATAATTTTCATGGTTTGGATAATTATTGTTATGTATAGTAATTTGGATATACATCTTTTTATAAATTAAAAATTAATTTAAGCACCAATCAATTTCATTTAAGCAATTTAGTATGTAAAAATATTAGAATAAAAATAAAATTATGTACATACAATGTAACGATTGCACCTGTTGTAAATTCTGGGTGAATAGTTTCCTTTGTTTGACAGTCGCTTTCATCAGAAACTATTTGTATGTAAGAAATATTCAAAATGGACTTTAACGCATCTAGGTCTATTTCTACAGTTACATTAGAAAGATTACACGGTGATGGTATGCACGCACCCCACCGAAAACTGAACAAATCAGTTTTTACTGTTGCCAAGCAATACTTCCCATAAAATCGAGTGTTGTTGTATAAACTGCTTATACTGATACATTGGTCAAATGATCCTAATTCCTGAAGATTACCCGAATAGAGGCCAGAAGGAATTTTAGCATTTGCATCTAGCACTAAAAGAATATGAAAATTTTTGAAATTAAATTGTACTTATTAAAAAAAACTTCAAACAACCTAAAACGCATTTGGACATTCTATCATCTCAGTTGTAGATTAAATTAATTTAAATTAAAAAGCTTATTTACTTATTATACAGTTAAGATGTCTGTCTGACATAGATTTTGAAATTACAAATAAAAACATACAATTTTAAACTATTAATAAGGAGTCCATACTAAGGGCTGGGGTTTGAGGAAAGTGAAGCTAGTGAATCTAATTGGAGGGTAGGATAGAAAAGACAAAATTATCAAGCTTATTTGATCTTTGTAAGAGAATGAAACAATCGTATTCTAAATTTTTATATATGATATATGAATTTTTTTATCACATATATACCCATATACAAACAAATTGCTTACGAGATTTCATGGCATTGAATATAAAAACCTACAATTTTTATATAGTTAACATTACGGAATCTAATTTAATTAAATTAAATACTTTTTTATGATTAACTTTGTAAAAGCAATATTAAATTTTTAAAAAATAAGTTATTAAATAAATTACGAAAAATTGACCAACGGTAAATAAGTATTTATTTTTTTAATTACGGATATTTTAATTACTTCTAGGTGCCCATTCGGCTGTTACTGATAAGTTTTGGTACTGATCTAGTAACTGATTACAAAGCGCTGCATCTTGGGCCAAAGAAAAATTAATTATCGTTGATACAACGAACACCAAATTCACAAACCACATTGTAAATTTCAAAAGAAATTTTATCGATTTCACTTATTACTCACTTTTAGGATAATATAGAAATAAAATACAATTGTATTGTTATAAATCATTTATAAATATCAATTATCCTATGTGATAAAAACATTTAAACTTATGAAATCTGAAGTGGAACAACAGTGATTAGATTAAGTGTTGTCTGCGTAATAATGACAATCGGAAATACTGCTGACTTTTTTTTATACCGTAAATAATAAATGTTTTGCTTTTGTTCTTACATAACTCCAAGAAATTAAATCATAATCAAATTTAAAATGGCATTTACGAGAATTAATTAAAAAAAAATCTGCATTAGTGTGCAGTACTTTAAATTGCGAAAATATTTTTTTTTTCTATATATTTTGTTCTTTTTTTCATATCCTCTTTAGCTAAGAAATTATTCAAAATTATTGCGAGTGTTAATAGAGAAAATAAACTTTTCAATGTGCATTATATAATTACCTTATTAATTAAAATGGTCCATTAATTAATTAAACTTTATGATTTTGATATTTAATACCTAGAAGCTAGTACTTATCGTTAATGTGATTAAAGGTCGACAGATAAATCTATTGTGTTAAAAGTTTTCTCTGTGACGAAGTACGTCGACATATTTTACAGTCCTCTACACCTGATGAAGAATCTGAACTTTCAGAATCGGAACTGCTTGAACCGGAATCACTTCCCGACGCATCCGATTGGCTATCTTCGATTTCGTGTAAGAAGTCTTCGGAAGTTTTGTAAGTGCATGTATTTAATGGTAAATTACTTAATTCTGATGGTGAATACATCTAGAAGAAATTAAACTCTGCTTAAAATCAACCCCACGCTGAAATTAAGGAATTATTATTTACTCTATAATAATCGCAGAACTGCCCAGGAACAAGGGCAACAGGATAATGTTCGATAGGCGGCTTGTTCATTTCTTTAAACTTTCCTTTAGGAAAATGTATAGTAAATGTTTGTAAATCCATACAACCCTTCCTTTGTTCTCTTCGAGACTGTATTAATAGGCAAAGGATTAAATATGAAAAATATAGTAACTGTATACAAATAAATTAGTAGCAGGAAAACGATTTTCTTTGTACATATACAAACCACTCCCAGTACATAAAATTTAAAAAATATTTTTGGTTTAAAAGTACGCTGTTATAAAATATTTTTAATTGTCGTCGTAATCCAAGACACTTAACAAGTATTTTAGGTTGGTAACTTACTTTATTAAAATTAGCATTCCACGTTGATGTTGAATGAATTGCTTGTTCGACAATATCGAGTTTATTCTTTTCTTGACTGGCTGCAAGATTCAAAGCTTTTTGTTTATTCGAAATATCTTTGGCATGACGATCCCGCTGATGTTTACAATATTCTTCGTATTTCGGTTGAAAATCTGCATACATTATGTCTAAAATGTCTTCACTTTTTACTGCTGTCAAGCCCATATCACACATGGCTTCGGATGCTAAACCACTTTCGCGAATAAAATCTCGTTCTTGCATATCTACTGGGCGTCTTTGAATCCCTATCAAGTCAATTAATATTCATATGTCTAATGAAAAAAAATTAAAATACGACGTATACCTGGATATTTTCTTTTGAATGATTTTATCCCTAAGAATTGGGCAACTTGCTCTTGTAACATAAAAGGTCCACCTCCCCCCCAGCAATATTCTGCCAATTTGTCTGCGGAAATTATTTCACCTTCCGGTTCTAAATGAACTTCTTGCTTTGGAATCTTACGAGATTTCTGATTTTTTTCACTTTCTGTTGTAGCTGTGCTTTGTATTGAACTTTGAGATTCTTCTATTGTGGCTTCAAGTGGCGTCGATATTGTCTGAACGAAAGAAGCAATTATTTTGCCTTATACTTCAAATAAATAATTAAATAAATTGTCCAATTTTAAAATAAAGGAAAAATAAAACGTTCAATTGCGAGTCAGGCCTCGCGCACTTTGATACTGATAACTCATCACCTGTTTAGCTGGTGTATGAGCTCTGCTACTGTCCGCACTCATACGGGTTTCCTCTTCGTACAATTCACTTTTGGGTGGTTCAAGCACTGGCGGGGGTACAGGTTGTACAGTATTCACTGGTGAGACAGGGAATGTTTCGCGCATAGAAGAAATTTCGTTCGCAGAACATGTTGGTATGGTTGAAAAAACGTCACATTCTGATGATCTTTTAGACTCATTCTTTTCGTCTGTACTCACATCAACTGATATTACGGCATCTTCTCTTTGTTCTAAACATATATGCGGTCCCTAACGAAATTAAGATACCATTATATTTAAAAAAACTATGAAAATTTAACATAATAATAAAAGACTAATCATTAAACCTACTGAATGAAATGAGAGATGACTACTGCACTTACGCAGAACTGAATGATGTGTTACATTATTATCAAACATTATTATTTGCCATAATCAATATTTCGTTAAGTTATACAAACACTTAAGGTTACAGTCAATAATGATTTCGGTCAAGTTCTAAATATAACTGAAAACTAACATATAATACACAGCTGGACTTGTCGCACGTAATAATTTATTTTTGTAGGGATCTATTTATAACTTTGTTATTAAAAAAATCAGTATTTTTAGTAACGAAGAATAGAACGAGATTCTATTATTTGAGTTTTGCAATTTAATAAAATGCTTATGAATAAAGTAAACAATTTACTTTTTAAATATAAATATGGAATCAACAGAAACAACTACTCCGAAGGCTAATACCCCTACCGACATTGAATTACACTGTTGATTCCGATGGACTCCTAGACGAAAATATAACATATTAAAAAAAAAAAATTTAGACGAATAAGGATTTTAATTCCTTCTTTTTTGAATAATTTACTTTTTTATTAATTTCTTATGACGATGTTTTTAAATTCGTACGGGAACAATTTGACATTCGGCGAATACTTATTGGTTTATTAATTTTAGAGGTTCATTATTTTTGATTTTTTTGCAATTAAATTTCAATTAAAGTAGTTCTGTTACAACTTGCCTCCTCCTTCTCTTCAAAGGACACCGTATCGATGGTCATTTTCATTACAATTCCCTGTTTACCACCCCTCCTACCGCGTCCTCTTCCTCTATTACCACCACCTCTCGGTTTTCTTGGCTTAATTCCTAAAGTATTTCTTACAGATTGTCCTCGGCAACTTCGCTTCGGTCTGGACGAAGTATTTTGTTCAAATATTTGAACCGACTCGGGTTCTTCCTTTGGAGGATCTTTAAAGTCCTCCCGAACTTCTAGCGGAACTTTTCTGGGGCGACCTCTTTTTCTTGGAGTTTGAGTCTGCGTTTGAGCAGCTACCAAAATTAAATATAGATAATTTAAATAGATAAGTATTATAAATATTTATATAATATGTTATCTATACAGATAAATAAAATTGGAGTATCTATTTATAATATTAAAATAACCACTTTTTAGTAAATGCATATGGATGTATAAACGGTACATATACGAAAATATCATTTTTTACAATTTTTGCCTGTCTGTCTCTTTCGGCTATTCTCTGAAACGGCTAGACCGATTTTGACGGGACTTTCACTGGCAGATAGCTAAAGTAATAAGGAGTAATTTAGGCTACTTTTATTTTATAAATTAATAATAATTTAGTTTAGAAATTAATAACTATTCCGCGCGGACGAAGTACACCACCAACGACTTAATATCACAAAGGCTGTCTGTCGCGCGGGCTCAGAACGCGCGAGCGGGTTATTGTTAACGGTTGTGAACAATAACTTTTTTGTTAAATTCCACGCGTTTATATTCGATTATAACGTGATAAGCATATACTTACGCGACGAAGGAGGAGGAGGTATCGTAGTAGACGAAATATTACTAATAGATATTCCTGGTTTTAAAAGGTGAGTCGCTTGTTTCATGGCGGCCGCTGTTTCGGGAGTTATTTCAAAAACAGGGATGTCTTCTAATGGATCCACCACCACTACTACATCGTCTTCTCTTTCTATTTTCTTCTTTAATGTATCCAATGGTATGATTTCAACGGAATCTTTGTAGTCTCGGTCCATTTCTTTCGATTTTGCACCAATTTTAGATATGTTGTCTGAACTATCGTGAGAATCTTCGGAGTCAATTAGGCTAATTGTAACGTCACCCATTTCAATTTTTTGTTTTTTAGTTTCGTAATTTAAATGTTCTGAATAACTTCTTTTAATGCTATCCTTTGCAAGTTTCGTTTTTAATCGAGTCAATTTTTCAATTTTATCAGACGAACTTCTAGATGGAGAAGAAATTGTACCTTTATTAATTTTTAAAACAATTCGCTCTTGTTTAATTTGGTCTTCAAAATCTATAAGCTCAACTTCTTCGGCGCTTTTTCTATAATTTTTCGATTCAGCAATCTTTGAAGATTGATGTTGCGACGTTATTGATGATTCGGCGGTAGTTGCTTCGTGGGACTCCCCTCTAGACGACAAGTCAAATTTAATTCGCTTTATTTCAAGGGTTGGTTCTTCGACATTAGGTTTATTTACAAAAGAAACAGTTTCCGACTGTGCAAAACCGCTTATGGTCGACGTTACAGCTACAATTTTTGGTGGTTTTATTAAAGGTTTGATTATTATTTTAGGAGCATTTTTTTCTTCAGTATGACTCTCCTGTTTAACCACTGGTTTTATCGTAATTTTTGGAATAATAACACTCTCTTCAATAAGGTTTGACGAACTTGCGCTGTGATACTGAGTTTCCTTAGTCTCAGGTTTAATTATAGGTTTAATTGTTACTGTAGGAATATTACAAGACTCGTTGGTATTTCTCTTTTCTTTGAATTCTTGCAAAGAATCGACAACATATTTAATATGATGAGTTGAATCCCCAACTTGATCTACATTTTCCAACAAGGTTTGATGTTTAATTACGGGTTTAATCGTCAATTTAGGACCTTTCCTTATTTCAATTTCTTCTGTAGATGATGAAAAGTCACCTTTGAATTCTTCGTCATTTTTGATTAATAATTTGTTAACAAGTCGGGGTGAATGTCTTCTTTCTTCTTTATTGACATCTTCCGAGTATTTGTTAAAAGCTTTCCCGGTATGATCTGGCTTGATAATAGGTTTTATAGTAATTCTGGGCGTATGAACGGCTCCATCCATAACATTATGACATTCGAGTTCTTTATCGGATTTAATAGGTTTTATTGTAATACGTGGTGTACATGATTGTTCATCATGTCGGTTCATTTCTTGACTACCTTTCAGTGACAATTTACGTGTTTGTAACTCGTCGCATATTTCGCTTTCTGGTTTCGATATCGGTTTTATAGTGATTTTGGGACAAGTTCTAGATGATTCTTGATCGTCAGGTTTTATTACAGGTTTAATCGTTATTCTAGGACTTTGCCTTCCATGAGTTTCGGTAGTTTTACTATTTTGCTCTTGCAATTTCGACAATGATTTGAATATTATTTTAGGACTAGAAAGAATCAATTTATTTATTAATACACATATATCTAATTCAACTGTTTACAATCTTATGTTTTGAAATATAATTTACAAGACAACATAAAATAAAATTATTTCACCTACCTTTGACTTCGAGAAGGTTCTTCTCGCGTTTCTTCAGGTAATTTAATAGGTTTGATAGTTATTTTTGGGCTATGAGAACTGGTCACTTCTTCGCCAGTTTTAGAGAATTTTGTTATTTTCGAACACGGTGCATTATCTTCTGTTTTCGATTTCAGTGTAATTTTTCTTGGGACGAGTATTTCTCTTTCGCTGCCTTTGTTTTTTTTACAAACGTCTGTAGTAGTTGTTGTTACGTCGGTGTATACCGACTTTATTCGTAATTTAGGGCTACTTTGTCCTTCGACAGTTTCGACGGTAAAATGTTTGTTTGAGGAATCATCTGTGTCAGATTTTGAAGTTATTTCATACTTTGGACTAAAATCGCCCTCGGTCGATGGAATAGGTTTAATTGTAATTTTCGGAACTATACTTTCTCCGCGAGTATATTCGTTTTGTTTTGACGTAACTTCCTCATTAACGTTTTGCTCGTGAGCAAGATGCACATCTTTAGGATCATAAATTTTAAGTATCGAATGCATGTTATCAAATTTATTTTTTGTAATAGTGATTTTCAATGAGTTTTTAGCCTCACATTCACTATCGGTACTGGTTGAAATTTGCTCTTCACCTTTTTCAGGGCAATCTGTATGCTCTATTATATCAACCTGCAAAGGCTGTTTTAATACTTCGTCTGACTGAGATACCGTCTTAACTGATTTATAATATGAAACTTCTTTAGCAGTGTCAGAAATCGCCAAAATTTCGGACGATGAATCTACTTCATTTAATTCTGGAGCTTTTTTAATTTCAATTTCGTCAGATTTTTCACCTTCAAATGCGGAAAATTGTATGATTTCAAGAATATTCTTCTCATTATTTTCAACAACTGCTATTTCTGGTTTTGTCGACTTATCGCTGTTATTAGAATTAGGTAAAAGTTGAGAAATATTAACGTTTGACGTTTCTATCTCATTGGAATTAGATACTTCCACTGTTTCTGAAAGTATTGAAGCCACAGCTGACTGAGTAGCATCCTCACTTTCAAATATCTCTTTGATTTCTTTTGAGTAACTGATACTTTTTCTTTCTGACTTTTGACTCTCATTTGTTATTAAAGGTTTTATGATTTTTGTCTTATCTGAAGGTAAATCAATTACAAGTTCATTTTCAGTAAACGAATCATTATAATTTGTTTTTATATTAACTTTCACAAATTCAGAGGAGTTTAATTCCGTTTTATCAATATGAACGTCGTTTTCTTCGGGTAACCTCGTTTCTTTTCGTCCTGATTGTATAACAATTAGTTCATTTTGATCTCGATTATCTGAAACGTCAACAAGATCATCACCCTTTTGGTTAACAGAGTAAATAAGTTCAACCGCACTATTATCTTCTTTTAGACTCAATTTTTCTGTTAGAGAAGTATCACAATCATTTGAAGAGATATTAACGTCCTGCTGATCAACAAAAAGTTCGTTCTGAGCTTCTGATACAGAAATATTTTCCAATTCAATGGGATTATTATTTGCAATATCTCCTTCGATTACAATTATTTTTTTATCTTTCATATCCAAACATTCGCCATGAATAGGTTTATTCGAATCATCACTAATTTCAACAGAGGAAAAATTAGATGTTTCTACGACACAATGTGACGGACTTTGTACTACTGCATTAACATTATCTTGTGTACCAACATCAGATATGATTAAAATGTTCTCGGTCAAATCAATAGTATTAACTTCTTGGTCTAAATTTTTTGTTTCATCATTGTCTATTAGAGGTAATTTCGTATCCAATTCAGATTCAGTTATCATCTGAAAACTGACGCCATCATTTATGAGAGAATAATCATTCTTCTCATGTTTTTGAGAGTTGCCATTGTCCTTCAGTTCAAGTTCCTTGGTTTCTACATCATCTTCACTATTTACATTACTGTTTGAATCTTCTTGTATCTGTGTAACGTTTGTAACATCAGAAATCTTATTTTGTTCTGGCAAGACCTCAGTTTCATCTAATAATTCATTTTTATGATCATCATTTAGATTTTGTCTGGTACTTACACATTGATAAGATTCAGATATATCACTTGTTAATGTTTGTGGCGACTGTGGATCTAATTTTTCATTTCTAAACTCTGTAAAAACAGTAGAAACGCCATCAACTTTAAAAAAGTCATTTTCGTGTGAACAATTACTAGTTGCTGAATCAATAGCAGTATCTTGAACTGTATTGTCGAAACAGACACTCTTTATTTCGTTTTCAATTTCCAAATTTTTATCAGCAAATTTTGGATCAATTTTTATATTATCCAGTTCTTTCTCACATTCATGTTGAGTGTTCTTATTGTTCTCGTGACCATCGCTGTACTCCACTGTTACATGCATACCATCGATGATACAACTTGGTAATGGAGAATGACGTACTTCAATTAAATTTACATTATCAGTTTTTGAAGATGTAGCTGCATCATATATCACGTCCAACGCATTATTTTCCTCTATTTTGCAATGGCTTATATCATCCATGTAGTTAATAGTAGCACTAGTTTCTTTCACTACATTCTCGTTGAAAGTAATCTTAACAGTTTCTTTTGTGGGAATAGTTGATTTTGCTTCTGAACTCTCATCTTCGTCTACATGACTTTCATTAAGTGCAGTTGTTGTAACATCACAATCCATATTTTCAGTTTTTAACAGTTTGTGATCAGTGAAGGTTATAACAGAAGTTTCCTCGGCATCCCTAGTAAAGAATAGAGGTAATGAATTGCAAAATGTGATATACCAAAACTACTTCATACATTAGACATTTATTTAAATTAAAAACAAAAAATAAGCCTCTAACAGTTTTGCACCGCAATAAAAAAAGGTTCTTTGTTAGTTTAGTAGAAAATAAAATGACATGATTATTAAAGAAATGATGGTATTAAAAAGCTTTCTAAATTAGTCAATAAGAAATGAGTTAATTAAAAGAATTACAAAATTTCACAAAATTTTACCTGTCTTCTTCAATTATTTCATCATGTTTTGTATTTTTAATTGACAAGTCAGAATTGTTGTCATTGAGAGAATGATCTTTATCAGTAATTGTAATTGGATCTGTATTTTTAACATAGCAGTCATCTTCATTAATTTTTGAAGAAACACGTACTGTTTCCAGTTCACTTATATTAATAAGTGTTTGATTTTGTTCAATAGTTATTATTCCGTCAACATTAGCTGCAGCAATGTGGCCTATTGTATTACTAGTATTATTTTCATTACTTGTTACTTCTGGATATTCTACCGCATTGTTATCAACAGAAAATTCTTCTTTATTTGACATAAATATTTCAGTACCTTCATTTGCGATTTTTTCTTGTACAACATGTACAACTTCTGATTCTTGTCTAATTTCACCTTCAAAATACATTTCTTTTGCTTCTTTATCATAATTTTTTCGACTTGTAATATTTTCATTCATTTTAACACTTTGAAATTCTGTTTCTTCTGCATTTTGACTTGCACACTCTGGAATGTTTATTTTAGATTTATCCTCTCCAATATTTTCCATTATTTTAATTTCATGGTCTTCTTTAATAGCATTTAAACCAAACTCATCTGCATTATTATCAACTAAATAATGATTTTTATTGAATTCATCATCACTGGAATGGACAAGTTTAGCATTTTCACTTGTACACAAAGAATTACTTGCTATCTCTTCACTAGAGTAGGAGTTTGTTTCTTTACAAAAATTAATCCCATGTAATTCTTGTCTATGTTCTGCTTCTACATAATTTACTTCGTTGATTGAATTTATTTTATTGGGAGGTATTAATATAGAAGGGGGTGGAACAGAGCTTTCTATTAACTTTTCTGTATATTCTGGAGTACTAATTTTTGGTTCAAACTCATCTGATTCGCCTAATAAATTTTCCAAATCCTGTACAATATCTTCAACATCCTCAATTATTTTTTCATTTGGTACATTGTTTATATTTAAATCTTCATTAAAAAAATCCGTTTCTGAATCATTAGATATACTGTTATCAGGTATTTTTTCAATTAAATTCCCATCCAATAGGGCATTCATTGTGCTAGCATTTTGAGTACTCAAAGAAGAGTGTATTCCAATGATCTCATCTTGGGAGACTTCTTTGCTAGTTGAAGGTAAATCCGAATTAACACTTTCACTACCCACAATAGATTCCATTTTGCTGTAATATGGGAAAACAGCAATAGTAAATAACTCAACTCAACTTGTATGAAAATAAAAGGTGTTTAAAAAAAAAAACAGAATTGTTGGTCACTGCACTGCTCAAAGCTGCATAAATTATATTATATTAATTGTTAACAGTGTAGAATATGTATTAAAAACATTTTTTCTTCACACTAACATGCTGAAATACGAATTAAAACATTCACTTGTATGTTAAATAAAAAGCCAATATAATGTTGGTAACTATTTTACTTCTGTAAATAGTAACTACCATAGATTGTAAGCATCGTAATGTAAATCGTTTTAATGGATAAACTGACAAATGAACATATATTCTAGGCAAATGAACAACATGCGCAGTGGCTCCACCCACTTCAATCATAGATAATAGAAAGCAATCAACTTCAATGATAACACTACTGATCACTGATGATCTCTGCTACTGATCTACTGGATGTCTACCAAAGTAATTTAAACCAAAGAAATGCATTTTTAAGTGAACTTGTGTACTGCACGTGTACTGTACGTGTACACCTATCTTTGTAATACAAATGTATGCACAACAAAAGAGAATAAATTATTATTATTATTATATCTGGCCATATTTTTGTTTATGATCCTTGCGATACATCGTCACACCCAGGAGCCACGAATATAGCCGAATGCCGAATTTGTTTAGAAAAGTAGGATCAATATTACATAGTATTTAACAAAAACAGTAAAAAAACAAACCTAGGACAATCAAACCTGACTGAATCCACTAAACAAGGTCATAGATATACCTTCGTTTTTAACTTCATCTAGTGTTCGGCTATATTCGTGGCTCCTCCGTGTGTGACTTGTGGCGATATATGTATGACCTTCCTATTCAAACAAAATTCTTAGAGGTCAAATTATCAGTTAACTAATTCAGTTCTAATAAGCTGAAAATAATTCAGTTCCGAAAAAGGCTTGATTGGCTGTGTACGTTTTTGTGTTATAAGGTGACTATTCAAAATAAAGATTTGTTTTTATAATGTATACACTGTTTTTTCCTTTTGCTAATAGTTGTTTCCAAATTTATTTAATAAAATGGCTCGAAGATTTGTTGTTGGTGGCAACTGGAAAATGAACGGTGATAAGAAACAAATCTTGGAAATTTTACAAAATCTGAAAAACAGTACTAATACTGAAGTTATACTTGGTGTCCCAGACATTTATATTGAATATGTTATTTCTAATTTACCTCCTAATGTTCAAGTGGCAGCTCAAAATTGTTATAAAGTAGCAAAGGGTGCATTTACAGGTACATGATAAAAAATAAGGTATTTTCCAATTTATTTAAAGTACAAATCGACCATAACTTTTTATATGCTTCAAAGTGATTGATCTAAAATAATTTATTTAAATTTATTTTATTTATTTATTTAACTCCACCTGAACGTTAACAACATTCTTGATAGTTTTAAAAGACACAAGGAGTAAAAAGTTTGTACTTTTTAAATATCCTAGATTAGAACAGTATTAATAATAATTTTATTATCTAGGAGAAATTTCTCCAGCTATGATAAAAGATGTTGGTGCAGAATGGGTGATATTAGGTCATTCAGAAAGAAGAAATATTTTCGGTGAGACAGATCTTTTAGTGGCTGAAAAAGTTGCACATGCTTTAGAATCAGGCTTAAAAGTAATTGCCTGCATTGGAGAAAAACTTGAAGAAAGAGAAGCAGGAAAAACAGAGGAAGTAGTCTTTAGACAAACAAAAGCTATTGCTGAGAAAATAAAAGATTGGTAAATTAAAATTTGTCCTTGTGTAATGTTGATGACCTGTGTAATATAAATAAGTTTGTTATATTATGTTTACTACTACTATTATTATTAATCTAACTCTAAGTGTCATTTTTTTAAGAATATGTATTGTAGGTCTAATGTGGTATTGGCTTATGAACCAGTGTGGGCTATAGGGACAGGAAAAACTGCTACCCCACTTCAGGCTCAGGAAGTTCATCAAGCTCTTAGGAAGTGGTTAAAAGAAACTGTAAGCCCTGAAGTTGCAGAATGTATAAGAATTCAATATGGTGGATCAGTAACTGGTGCCAATGCCAAGGAACTTGCAGCTCAACCTGATATAGATGGATTTTTAGTTGGTGGAGCTTCATTAAAACCTGAGTTTATAGATATCATTAATGCCAAGCAGTAATTGGTAATTGGATCAATACAGTTCAATCTATTATAAAATATATAAATATCAAAATAAAAACACATACATACATAATTAAATGTTTAACCTAAATGTTATGATTTTATCAAATTTTATTTTAAAGTGTTGTGGTTTTGTTTTATTTGTATGTGTAATAAAGCGCGCCCAAGGATTCTCTAATAAGAGATCTGTCTGTCAGTAGTAAGACGTATGCGTTCATAGCGTGATTTTGCTTAGAAATAGAAGGTCTGGCCACTATCCTTGATATATTGCTATCTCTAATCTATGGTAATGGATTAGTACCACAGATTAGAGAGGTTTAGTAGCATATATTACGTATCACAGTCTCCTTTATTATTCTCTATTTTTAGTTAGTAGCCTCTCTAATCTGTGTTAGTAGCCTAACATAGGTTAGTAAGTTAGTAATATTTTCATTTTTAATCTATGGGACGTTTGGTATTTGATAACGATAACCTTCCATAATGGAAAAGTACAATAAACCTCTGATAAATTGGCCGAAAGTCTAAATAAATAAGACATCTGATTTTTGTATTGTATTACTGTATTGGGTGCTTTTTCATATTATCAATAATTACTCACTTAATAATAATACTTTAAAACTACTAGTGCATCAACAAAGTGTTATAATTGTCGATCATGGTTAAATTTCACAAAATGAAATTGACATGTACCAGTACGGCTTTATTTTGATGTTTTAATAGTGTTTATTAAAGTTCTAAGATAAAAGCTTCATCAAAATGCATGAAGCATATTGCATATCGCCGCTGTTAAATTTACCAGTTCAAATAGAATCAGTTGTTGCTTTCGGTAATCATAATTAATTAAATATATTTGTGAAACATCCTTTTTCAAATGAATTGACTTTTTTTAGATGATAATTTAATAGTTGGAACAAGGCAGGGATATCTTTATGTATACCGAGTTAATTGTTCTGCCGATGATAAATATGATGTAGAGCTAACATGTTATCTAAAAACATTTAGTAAAAAATCAATTCAACAACTGGAAGTAATACCAGAGTATAATCTTTTGGTCAGTTTAACGGGTAACTACCTTTTTTTGTTTAATATTATGGATCATGATAAACTGCAAAAGAAGAGATATAAAGCTGTACACCAGCAGTGTAGTGTATTTATGGTTTACACTTGCAAAAAACGATAAACGATCATATTATTAAAATGCAAATTAATAGTTACAAAACAATAATAATAAAAATGTTAGTATATAGGTACTGCTGTGTAAAATTTCTTGCGATATTTTGTTCATGCATGAAATGGATAACATATCTCCCTCAAATTAGCTATTAGCTGATTCTAGGAACTTTTCACATAGGAGTACTGCATTATTGTAACAAACTAATTTTCATTATAATAGGTTTATATTAGTTGGAAGCTTCATTCTTTCAATTTTCAAGTTCATATGCATTTTTGATAATGTATAATAATATTTGTGTTTCAGTTTAGTTAATTCTGCAACTTTTCCACCATGCAATTTGCTAAAAATTTTACATAAGCTCTGCAGGTTGCAAGTACATTGTAGTTTTTAAATCTTTTTTTGTAGATAACATTATACAAGTAAATGACATGAAGTCCAATAATTTGCCAGTAATTACCCAAATTGTGGGAACTAAAGGCGCTACGATTTTTACATTAGATAGAAAGGTAAGAAATAAAACAAGAAAAACCAAGCATATATGAAGTGTTAATCAAACTTATAAGAGTAAAGTAACATTCTAGTAAGATTGATCTAAATTTATGTACAATTATGTTTTGGAAAGACAGTCAAAACCTAAATCATTAGAAATGTTTATTTGTGGGGTACTTTTAAGCTACAATTAAACAAAGTATACTATTATAGTATGCACAACTAACTACACATTATAAAAAAGAATATATTTTAGAAAGAAACATCTTTAACTGGTGAAGTAAGTCATGTAATTCGAATGTGTGTAGCTGTTAAGAGAAAATTGCAATTGTATTATTGGAAGAAAGATAATTTCATGACACTTGCCAATGATATTATGCTGACTGATATTCCAAAAGCATTGGTATGGTGTAGTGAAACAATATGTGTAGGATTTAAAGGAGAATACCTACTATTTGATGTAAGTTTACTAATATTGTGCATATACGTTTGATAATTTTACAATAATCCCTTGTATTAGTCATCGTTAGTGAAGGGACTATTCGAATACAAATAATCGAAGTATTCGATTCCGGCGTGTATTCGAATGCATTCGATTCTCAACGAAGTATTCGAATACTAAAAATAATCGAAAGCGGTAATACCGACTCGAGTGCATTCGAGGCTTCGAGAGGTTCAATCGATCGCTGCGATACCGAGAGATCGCTAGTCTCAACCTTGAAACCTAAATGATTCGATTCTTTGTATTCGAATAATCATTCGATTCTCAAAAGTATTCAAATGCAAGGTATTCGATTCTCCTTACACTAGTTATCGTCATTGATTATTATCATTATTTAAATTTTAACGTAAGATTAAGGGTTAAGCTTTAGTGCGATATTAAACCGATATTGTGTTTTAAAGTTAGATGGAACAAAAAAAGAACTTTTCCCTACTAGTAGTAGCAGATCCAATGATCCCTGTGTAATGAAAGTGTCAAATACCATATTTGCACTTGGAAGAGATGCACAAACGGTGCTTGTAAACGTAGGAGGATTTCCCGAAAAAACTAAAGCTTTAAGATGGTCAGACATTCCCACAGCAATGGCCTGGGATAAACCGTATGTTATAGGAGTTTTATCAGAAGGTATAGAGGTAAAAATAATATTTTTTGCATTATTTGATTTATTTTACCCCAAAGTAAATGTACTAAAATAATACTGTATCTTTTTTGTTTTGTTATTTATACGTTAGATTTTGCTTATTTTTTAGGTTCAAACAATTGATCCTGGCGGTTTAGTTCAAAAATTTAATAATTTACCAAAGGCTCGATTAATAACATTTTGCAAACAAGGTTTGCTTTATGTGGCTTCTGTTAGTCATGTTTGGTGTTTACATGCAGTAGAAATTGGACAACAGAGGCAACAACTTTTAAAAGAAAAACAATTTGAACTTGCTTTAAAATTAACTGTAAGTATGAAGAGATGTTTAATTTATTTTTCCCATACAAAAGGATTTGAACCGAAAAAATTAGATAAAATACGTATTCACCCTTTTTACTCAATATAATTGTTGGCGTCTTTTCTCACATATTTTTTGCTGCTCCATTTGAGAAAAAAGGGTTAATATTTATTTGCTAGTTAAAAAAAAACTTGCAGGAAGTTTCAAATGAATCGGAAGAAGATAAGGAGGAAAAGAAGCATCAAATTCAAACCCTCTTAGCCTATGACTTATTTAGAAATAAAGCATTTCATGAGAGCATGCAACAATTTTTAAAATTACGCACCGATCCGTACGACGTAATACGATTATTCCCAGAATTATTACCTCAACAATCTGGGGAGACAGATAAATTAGAAAATGTCGGAGATCTTTCGGACGGTGAACTGGAAAGAGGACTGCTAGCACTTATCGAGTATCTCACTGAAAAACGATATTTAGTACATGTTGAATCAGAGGTTAGCAAATAAATGTATGCATATGTATGTAGATACTTATAAACAAAAAAAAATAATGTCTGTTTCAATTTTATTAATTTTCATTTTAGTTAAGTACAAATGCCAGTGGAAAATTAAATGATCAAATTGTTAGTAATAAAACAAGTCAGCAGTTATTTCAGATCATTGATACGACTCTTTTAAAATGTTACCTACAAACCAACGACGTTTTGGTTGCGCCATTATTACGGCTTAATCATTGTCATCTCGCGGAAGCTGAAAGAACATTAAAAAAATACGGAAAACATAACGAACTCATTATATTATATCAAACTAAAGGACAGCACAGGAAAGCTCTAGAACTGTTACAGAACAGCGAAGGGGGAATTGAAAGAACTATCACTTATTTGCAACACCTTGGTGCTGAACATATGGGTTTGATTTTAGAATTTTCGGATTGGATTCTTAAAGAAGCTGCTGAAGACGGGTTAAAGGTAATATAGAGGATCTGATTTAGAGGACACGATATTGTTTTGTTCACTCAAAATAACCAAATCAAGTTATAGTGTCCATTCATTCAAGATTATTTACTTAATAAACGTTTATATTATTATAGATTTTTATGGAAGATTTAGCAGAGGTGGAAGCTTTACCTAGACCTCGAGTTTTGGATTATCTTTTACGTTCTCATCCTATGTTAGTAATTCCATATTTAGAACATGTTGTTCACATATGGGGTGATAAAAATCCTCTATTTCACAATGCCCTAATACATCAGTATCGCGAACAATCGTTAAGCGACAACCCTTCTGCAGAGATTGCTAGAAAAAAATTGCTTGATTTTTTGGAAACGTCATCCAATTACACGCCCGATATGGTTTTAATGCATTTTCCTAACGATCGACTATTGGAAGAACGCGCTATTATTTTGGGAAAACTTGGTCGGCACGAAGATGCATTAGCTATTTACGTTAGAGCTCTTGGCGATGTGCAGAAGGCGATAAATCATTGCGAAAATGTGTTCAATAAGAACGAAAATGCAAAACAGGTAGAAAATATATCCTTCTATTAACTAAAAAGTTTCTTGGAAATTTAGTAGGAAAGTTTGTACTTAGTGAACATGGGGGCGTAACCAGCGGGAGACAAATTGGCCACAGAAACCACCGTCGCTCATGGATAGAGAAAATTAAAAATATATATTCAGTGAACTTTCAAAACAAATTACAAATTTGAAATTGTTATTTTAGAGAGATTTGTTGAAACTGAAGAGGGTTATTTTTCTAACAACTCATTTCTATTAAGTATCTACAGTAAAAAGAATAAGATGAATGTATGTATCTATAACAAATCTAAATAAGCAACAGGTTAGGTTCATTGTGACTTTTTTGCCTCCCCTTGTTTATTACTGGTATTTTGTGAAGTTTTAATCAGATGGATTTTAATTAATACATAGTTATATACGAATTCATACAATATATTCGATAATTTTGTAGGTTTATGTATGTCTTATAAAACTGATATTAAATCCAAACAACATAAGTTTAGATCTTCCGGGATTAACATTGTCTCCGCTTACTGCTCAGCCGGATTTAGAAATGGCTCTAAAATTAATGGAAGAACATGCGTCTAAGATCGATCCCTTATCAGCTTTGGAAATAATACCTGATAACGTATTAGCAACTCGTATTTTTCAATTTCTATCGGCCGCATTGTATAAATCTCTTCACGTAAGGCGGACTGTTCAATTGCTAAAAGGATTATTGTATGCCCAACATCTGCAGGGCCAGGAGGCTCGTTTAAGATTACAAAGTCAATGCGTTGTAATCACCGACCTTAACATTTGTCCGGTGTGCAAGAAACGATTTAGTCATCAAAGGTAACTATCGAAATGCGACCAGTAAGCAATGCTTTTAATTGCATTCTGATTTTTTAATAATAATATATTATATGTATTATTTCCTTGTTTCGTTCAGTTTGTTCTATGAAAAAGTTTCACTATTATAGAGGCTTCCTATAAATTATTTAAATTAATCGTAAGTAAAACAATATCATGTAAGCACGTTGTGTATTAATTTATTTTACAAGTAATGTTTTATTATTTCGAAATAAGTAGCCATGATAAGAAATAAAACTGATTAAATGGAATAAAAATAAAAATTTGTTCTTGGTCAACATTCCGTCAAGACGTGTATCGCGATTTCGAATTCGTTGGCTCTCATCAGTACTCCGTAGACAGCTCCAACGAAACATCGACCAACTTACCTGCTGACATTGAACAGCATTCAATGAAATAATTACAGACAGAGTAGTGAACGCCATTTGCAGAAATTTGCTACTTATTTGTTACATCTGGTCACACGTAGATAGCTAATACGCCGCGGGTTCAGTTTAACAAGCGACATCCTTATTAGAAAAGATTGTTGTTAAACATTACTGAATTCGACAATAAGTAGCAAATATCTACACTACGTAGCAGTTAGATTGGTCGGTGTTTTATCGTAGTTGTCTAGGCCGTGTTGTGAGAATCAACGAGTTCGAAATGGCGATACACATCTGGCAGTTTTGACAGAATGCTAACCAAAAAACATTTTGGTTTTTAAATATTTTATTCTAATGAAAATTTTATAAAACACATAACTTTTATTTTTAGTGCATTGGTAAGATATCCAAACGGAAATGTGGTGCACTACTCTTGTCATGACAAGAAAATTTAAGGACAACTGTTGTTTCCGAGTTTGGCCTTTGTTCTTCGAGATTGATCTTGTTATCTTTCTTATTATTATATTATTGTTTGTACGTAGGTATTACACTTGCATTTTTCAAAATAAATATATGTTATAGATTTATGTATATTTACAAAAAAAACCTTAACGATGTAATTCAAAATAATAATAAAAACGTAAATAAGAAAAATCCTGTTTCTATCGCACTTATTGTGAAACTCATTATACTATATTATACTCATTACCTGCTTGTTAAAAATGTAAATTGTAATTTCTTTTCTTTATTAAATTTGATAAACAGGATAAATTTTATTTTCTGCTCTAATTTACGCTGAATTTTATATTGAAAATTAGAGTAGATGATCTAAACTTGTAGTTCAAACGAAAAAGAAAAGAAGAACAATAAATACAAAATTTCATTAAAGTATACTTAATACCAAGTGAGTAAGATTAACTAATGTTAAATAGCGACAGTATGAACACTTTTCCTTCTCTTTCTTATCAAATTAGTAAAGTAAAATAGTAGATGTGTGTCGTATTACATTCTAAATAAAGTAAATAACGATACCGTACCAGGGTGTATCTCCTACGATTTGCTGCTTTTGCCGAGTAACATTTTGTTATTGATCAGCAATCTTCTTATAGAATTCTTGTTGGTTAAAAAATGTTGACGCAAACTGCAACTATAAACTAGTGATGGGTTGTGATATTAGTAAAGGTTGTTTAAAAAAGAAAAATAACACTACACAAAACGGTTCAATATTAGATCGTGTAATTAGTCAAGCATCAAGTCAAGATCAGTGTTTGTTGTATAAATTCGCCAATTATAAAAAAGGTAAGTATGCGTAACTAATTTTAGCATATTCTCTTATATACATATTTGCACATAGGTAATCGTTGATATACATATATATAATTTAACAAAATTGAAAAGCTAATTTAATAATCCATACAAAACGTTTGCTGGTTAAGTATAGTTGTTTTTGCTAAATTGGGAATGATTGAAATATTCGTAGGAATTTTTGGCACATTAGAAAAATCGGCCAACCTTAAAAAAGGTATTGCAAGGAGAAAAGTCTGTACTTTCTGATGGGTCCGACTTGAAATTGTAGTCTGTATTTAGGAAATTGAAAAAAAATGAAAATTTTGCAGACATTTTGGCACATCAGTAATTTTTAGTCACGAACCTTAAAAATGAATGAAAAACCTATCAGGTACTCAGCATTAATTTCATCGATAGTTTTATAGGCATTATGTATTAGGTATGAAAAGATAAAAACTGTTCCTTAAAAAAAAAAAAAACGTGTTTCTAGTTTTTACTTAAAACCCTTTTTCACAAATAACCAACGTTCAAAAAGGTTTTAAATATTATTTTTGTTTGTAAGGTGGCGAACTAATTGATGCTTACAATTCTGGCGGTCAAGCCAAAGTGGAACAATTGATTAAAGAACGATTTGGCCAGTTAATGTACCAAACTGGTAACGGACAAATTATAAACAGGGCAGAGTATCTCAGGTGGAAATTCAATGACTGTGAACAAGTCACTTTACCTATTGAAGCATCGTTAAGTCATAACGATCCACTAGCAAAATGGACAGATCACGAAGCATGTTGGCAAATGCAATATAGAGGCTCATTGGGCGAAACACTAGTACATGTACTTATCATCTGCGACACTAAAATCCACACCCGTTTGGCGCGTACTTTGATCAAATGTTTTCCTAAACTCGCAATTGACGTTATAGAGGGTGAAGAATATTTGGGCAAGTGTACAAAAGTGTATTACCTATCTCATATTCACAAAAGAGAGAGTTAATCTACTATTTATGGCTTTTATTGAGTTTTGCAAAATATGCACTATACCTAGTTAGTTATCTGCACATTAACGTTTTTTAAAATGTTAAAGTGCGATTAAACATTTAAGAGATAAAGCAGTACTTTGATGATGATTTTCTTCTGGCTCTGCGTACCGTAGCCTTAAGGCTGATTGATCGCCCGATGTTTCGTCAGCAGTTGCAACTGACGTCTTTAGAGGTGTAGAAGCTGAAGTCCGCGAAGTAGTTTTCCGTCCCACATTTCTCTTTTTGGCTGGCTGCTGTTGAGTGTACCCGTCGCCGTAACTAAAAAAAAAACTTTTGGATGTTTTATTCCCATCAGCTACTAATACTGTTCTACGGGTAATACATCCGACCTACGCTGTAGTGCAGGGCCGGAGGGTAGGGCGGAATGCCCTCCTCAGCTTTCTTCAGGAATCATAGCAGTGGATGAGTGTGTCGGTTGAGACGAACGAAATGAAGACAGAAGAGAGGTGGAAGATTATCTTATTTATTATTATTATTAGTGTATCGAAAACCATCTCTTTTATTGGCTAAGGCGACAGGCGCACTCGACAGTAGCCAACTAAGAAGAAAACTACGAGACAGAAATCTACTTCGCGGGGACCATCTTCTAGACCTCTGATGACGCCAGCCGAAGCCGCTGACCACGGTCCACATGCTTGGATGAAAATTATCATTTAGTGCATAGTATATAATATCAGCTATAAACGCTTTCAGAAGATAAATATAGTGATGGATGAGTTAGATTTGGTTTGGTTATTTTCTTTTACAAAAAAATAAATAAATGTTGTTAATTTATCGTATAGCTATAACTTAAATTTTAATAATATCGTTTCAGGTGCGAGTGCTTTACACTTGGCTATTGCTTATGATAATAGTGAACTCGTTCAAGATTTGGTAGAAGCAGGTGCTAATGTTAATCAAAGAGCAATAGGTAAAAGTAATGACATAGGTCACTAGACGTATTAACGTATCTACGAATATGGTAGAGTATATATGATAAATTCTTCTATTACAATTTTTCTTTGTATGTTTTAAGGAAGTTTTTTTTTGCCTCGTGATCAGCAACGTGCAAAACCAGCTAAATATACAGACTACGAAGGCTTAGCGTACCTGGGAGAATATCCACTTGCTTGGTCGGCATGTTGCGCAAACGAAAGCGTCTATAATCTTCTGCTAGATAATGGAGCTAATCCAGATTATCAAGATACCTACGGCAACATGGTTCTTCATATGGTAGTAGTTTGTGATAAATTGGTAAGTTTTAAAAAATATAGAATTGTAGGAAGCAGAATAAAAAATACTCCATTCCACACTTTGATTATTAAATATTGTCCGGAAGTACAGAAACTGTGTTGTCTTAGTGTATGTATATAAACAACCATCTAGTTAACCATATATTTATATAACATAGATGGTAACCAGATCGATGACTAGATATATATATAACCAGCAGCAATATCTACGACGCATTTAGGGTCTGGCGATCTAGATTCTGGCTTAATATTCGTACGGATAGCAGTTCGATTTTCTGCGTTTTCTTTAGAACATTTAGAAAAATACTGGGTCAATACTATTCCACAGATGGCCTTTCGCTCTTCTACTGATTTCATTTCGTTTCGTTTCGTTTCGTTTCGTTTCGTTTCTTCTTTTTCGCCAGTATTAATTGGTGAGAATAAGAGACATAGGTACCTCTATTCATAAGTGGACTAGACTCTTCTCATTTGCTAATAGAGAATTTTATCTTCAATTCGTACGTTTCTACAGGACATGTTCGGTTACGCTCTCAGGCATCCTAAACTACCAGCAAGCAATGGAATAACAAACTCCAGTGGACTCACTCCTCTGACACTGGCTTGCAAATTAGGTAGATGCATATTTAATAATGTAAAATTCACAACAAAATTAAAATTTCCTAACGTGTAGGTCGTGCAGAGGTTTTTCGGGAAATGTTGGAGTTATCAGCAAAGGAGTTCTGGAGATACAGTAATATAACATGTTCTGCGTATACTTTGAATGCTCTCGATACTATTTTGCCAGATGGACGGACAAGTAGGTCATTTGAAATGAATTATTTCTAATTAGATTAGTGTTTATAAGGTGTAAAGGTTGTTTTCCAAGGTGCTCTTTTATTCCTGAATTCCAGTTAATTTTTAGTTATTAAATACCGACATTTATAGATTGGAATTCTGCCCTTTTTATTATTCTGAATGGAACAAAAGAGGAACATCTGGATATGTTGGACGGTGGCATAATACAAAGGCTACTAGAAGAGAAATGGAAAGCGTTCGCCAGGGTAGGCAAAATATATTTATATGTTCAAAAAAGAAGGAATTAAAATCCTTATTCGTCTAACTATTAAGATCAAAGATTTGACATTTGGAACGCGTCCTACCAAGTAGGCACAACGAACCAAAAACCATATCCCACGACCGGTATCATCAGGTGGGCGCTGGTAGAAAGGCCTTTACAGGCTATATTATAAATATAAATATAAATATGGAAGTTGGTAGGACGCGTTCCAAATGTGAGATCTTTATATTTAGACGAATAAGGATTTTAATTCCTTCTTTTTTGAATATCTAATATCTTTGTCTAAGAATCCATCGGAATCAACAGTGTAATTCAATGCCGGTAGGGGTATTAGCCCTCGGAGTAGTTGTTTCTGTTGATTCCATATTTATATTTATATTTATATTTATATTTATATTTATATTTATATTTATATTTATATTTATATTTATATTTATATTTATATTTATATTTATATTTATATTTATATTTATATTTATATTTATATTTATATTTATATTTATATTTATATTTATATTTATATTTATATTTATATTTATATTTATATTTATATTTATATTTATATTTATATTTATATTTATATTTATATTTATATTTATATTTATATTTATATTTATATTTATATTTATATTTATATTTATATTTATATTTATATTATATATATTTGTGTATCTAAAATGTTTCTGTAAATTTTGATAAATTGAATTCTTCTTCACATTTTTCTTATCATTCTTGTTTATTTATAGAATCAATTTTTGAAACGTCTTTTAATACTACTAGCTCATTTGCTACTCTTATCGTCCGCTGTGTATCTAAGGCCCGAAGATCCAGACGAACCGCTTTTGCAATGGCAAGACGATATTCAAGTTATTGCCAGGTAGGTACACATATGTCATATATATTTACATACATATTACAAAAACAAATAAAAAAACACACTTACACATTTTAAATATAATACCTAATATAATAACGATAGATACGCTTGTGAAATTGGCACCGTGCTTGGTGTACTCAGTTATGTCATTCTTCAACAAGGCGACGAAATAAAAAATCAAGGACTTTGGACATTTCTTAAACACCAAGTGAGTGGTTATTGATAAATTTACGTAAAAAAACATTAGATACTTGTTAAATTATATTCAATATGACATATTATAGCCGACGTACAATATTCAACATACTAAAAGTTTATTTTTTAAGTCTAATTCACCGGCAAAAGCGATATTTTTAGTGTCAAATCTTCTAATATTGGCATGCATACCCTATCGAATTCTAGGAGATAGAGAAACGGAAGAAGCGATTCTGGTATTCGCCGTTCCCGGCTCATGGTTTCTGCTGATGTTCTTTGCAGGGTGGATTTAAATATAACTTATTTGTAAATAGGCGGAGTGTCATAAAAGTTAATTTTGTTACAGTGCCGTTCGATTGACTGGACCTTTTGTAACAATGATTTACAGCATGATTACGGGAGATATGCTTACATTTGGAATCATATACACTATTGTGCTCTTTGGATTCTCTCAGTCCTTTTATTTCCTTTATAAAGGATTTCCTAATACCCAAAATACTCTCTACCATAATTATCCTTCTACATGGATGGCTTTGTTTCAAATAACCATGGGTAATTACGATGTAAGGAAAAAAGCATTGTCGTTTACGGCATTTATCGATATTATTGCACCTAAAATTTAAACTTTCTGCAGTATGGAGAATTGGGTAAGATTGCGTATCCCAAATTGAGTAAGTCAGTATTTGCCATTTTTATGGTTTTTGTTCCAATACTTTTGTTAAATATGTTAATTGCAATGATGGGAAACACATATGCACACGTGATAGAGCAAAGCGAAAAAGAGTGGATGAAACAAGTACGTAATACGTAATGCATTATAATTACGAGGGGTACCAAAAAAAAAAAAGAAAAAACAAAAAAGGCGAGTGAATTCGTAGAACTCTCCTTTTCCGTTTACTAGACACTACACTCAGCCTTCTCAGTTGACCGAGTGATTGTTTTTTGCAAGCTCCTCCCTTCGCTTTCGGCGATTTTAGAATGATAAATTTTAAAGAGCAACCGATTACCCGATTCGGAAGTGACCAAATATCACTTGAAAATGGTCGCCGTTCGGGTCGCTCCTCATCGTGGTATAGAAGAAAAAGTGAAGAAAAGTGCCTGACGAATTGTAGGAAATAACAGGAATTTTCTGGAGTTCATGTTGAAGAATCCATTCTGAAGATTTGGATATGAGAGACGTCGCGGCAAAGTTTGTTCCACGATTACTTTCCGATGACCAAGGGAGAACCGTTTGAAAGTGTACCAGGAATTGAATGAAAATTGCCTTTGACTTTTTGTCAAAAGTTAACTTCATCACCCAGCAAATTAGTCGCTGATGTTGAACTTGTTCCTCTGGGTACTATACTGAACTAACACTATATACTGCTTACTATCGCAAATGAAAATGCTGCCAACAGTGAGGAAAAAAACACCTGAATTGGGACTATCGAGAGACTGGCTGGTTTATCACAACGATCTGCCCTATCATATACTACAGCGTTGAAATTCGACCAATTATTGACGAAAACGGCATGACAACGGTTTTTCACTCCCTCCTTGTAACTCCCCTTGCAATTTCTTCTTATTCCCAAGAATAAAAATGAATAAAAATTAGTAGTAGTAGTAGTAGTAGTTTTAGGGGATTTAGTATTTTCAGAAAATTATCTTAGAAAAAATTGAATAAATGATTTTCGTTTTTTAAGGTACCCTCTCGTATTATTGTTAATATATATGTATGTGTATACAAAAATTGTAACATTTTTCAGTGGGCAAAAATAGTAGTTACATTAGAACGGGCAATTTCACAGTCGGATGCTAAAAATTATCTCGAAGAATACAGTATTTCGCTGGGTCCAAGTGAAGATCCCAGTACTGAACAACGCGGCGTAATGGTCATCAAAACCAAAAGCAAAACGAGAGCCAAACAAAGAAAAGGTGCCGTTTCGAACTGGAAGGTGTGTTAAGTTAACCAAAAGTCAGTTACTGCAAGTTTTTTTTTTGTGTTAACTGTCATCAATGCGACAAGTACATTGCACGAACAGTAAAAACGTTAAATTAGAATTACTTGAACGAAAACAGGTAACATTCGTAGAAAGAAGTTACTTTCAATATTGAACTACATACTAAATATGTGCTATTTTAAAGTAAAAACGCGTTTTACTTGTGTTAACAGAATATTGGGCAGCCCTTAAAAGACGAGATTCAGAAAATAAGCAAAAAAGGATCAAGAAACGATTGCCCATTTTGTGAATGATGTATTTTAAGATCCAGATAAGCATTCTAATTTCGCATCCTAAGAGTTATAGATTGATATCTTATGAAGACTCACTCTAAACCGCAATGCTCTATTTTAAAGGGTTTTTAGATTTTATGAATATTTTTCTGAACCTCTGCAAAATGGATAACAATAAAAAACTTCTAAGTCAAATACCTCGCTTCCGAGAAAAAATACCTATATGCTATATGATTTTGTCATCTTTGGTTTCTACGACCTACAATTAGTATTGAAAATAGTCTAATAATGATTTTTTTGAAATTTCGACGATCGAATCAAAAAATTTATAAAAAATTTCGTCCCCAATTTTGCTGAAAAGTGTTTCTAGACCAATTTGAGGTTGTAGAATTCAAAAATGAGAAAAAAATACAGTTCATTCTGCTAGGCAAATTTGTTAAATGGAACCAACCAACTGTATATCGTGTAATTACTATTTGGCACAGGTTCATTTCACTGTTTTGAGTGATTCGAATAATAATTAAATTATTATTAATAACAAACGTTAGATGAAGCAGTCATGACGTTTATTTAACATTTACATTTCCTTTCTCGGTGTGTTGTCTTGTTTTACTTCGTTCTTATGTTTGATCGTATCATTTTAGAGACTTGGTAAGGTGACTATTAATGCTCTTAAGAAAAAAGGTCTTACTGGGGAAGAATTAAGATGCATAATGTGGGGAAGAGAGTCAATAAATACACCCGTTAGAAATCGAAAGTAAGATTTTTTCGATTAATTAGATACAACTTAACAAACAATTTTATTGACAGTCCCAAAAGTACAGTCAAAGGATCACAAGTTCCAAATATCACCGAGGCATTTGGCGAAACTGTCTCGGCAGCGCTAGACTTGACAAGTTTTGCACACAACATTCAATTCCGAAAAACTGACGAAATATGTGAAGCAATGATACGCGAAGTAAGATACATGATAAAATATATGTACCTAATTAAAATATAGAAAAAAACATATGTATGTGTATACGATGTACGATAAGTACCTAATAACAGTGTCCTATTTTTGCTTTTTGCATCGTAACATTAGGATAAACCAAAAGAAACAGTTGATGGTGTGAAGGGAATGCCAATAGGTAAGATTTGTACATTAATTATAGTGTCATTTTTTCAACGTGAAAACGTTTATAAGTTCGTTCCTAGTTAGGTCATCATCAACATTTATTGCAGAAACGACAGCATCACAGCAATTAGCGTCCACCTTACTGAGCACACCCAAAGAAAAGCCAAATGTTTTCGATCAATTAACAGATAATATTATACCACCTAACGAAGAGTATCCTGAGAAGAAACAGTTTTCATCTTTCGAGTTTAAATCGGCGGATCCGATGGAATCTTATCACGATCCTCTACGGGAATTGGTTCTTAATTCGAGGAGTCAGGTGGCCGAAGAAAAAACCTTGAACACTTTGGCTATTCAGGCTGCAAATTTATCTAATGTCAACGAGTCAACACTAGTAGAAAATAATAAGCAAGGCGAAGTGAATAATTTGATCAGTTTATTTTCCACTTCGCCTTCACAACCTCTCCAAACAGAGAAAACATTGGTCGAATTGTATTTAAATAAAAGTTATGATCATATAGGTAAGCAATTAAAAATATAATTAATTACCTATCGAACGGATAATAATAATTAAAAAAAACTGTAACTTCAGAAAAGCCACTACTTGGATCCATTTCTCGATCATTGCGAAGTAAATCGGTCTACTGTAGAAAAATGTGCAACAAAATTCATTCCCAAGAACGTCCTAATAAATATATACACAACAATTTTGAAAACGGCATTCCTAAAAGTTCTCAACAGGAATTAGATTATATCGAAAGACGGATAAGTCAGGTAAACGGCCACTGCAACCAAAACAAGGAAGGTCTGGTTCAAAATGACTTCTTGTCCATTGGACCTAGCAAACAAGATCCCAACAGGTAAATAAAGCAGGTGTCTGTTGTTATCTAATAAAGGAGGGAGAGAGTACAAATGTTTACATTTATAATACACAATATACCACCGAGCGGCGTGGTATAGTGGTTTAGATAATTCCGGGTCTACCTGCCTACCTGCCTCCCTGCATATTTTCTGTGGTTTCCTTGCATCGTTTAGGCAAGTGCTGGGGCAGTAACAATAATATTCCACAGATAATCATTCACTTTTCTTCTGTCTTCATTTCGTTCATCTCATCTTCCTCTCCCTGATCACCACCCACCTATTCACCACCCATCTATTAACCATCACGATTGATTCCTGAAAGGAGGCTAAAGAGGGCCTTACGCCCTACCCTTCAGCTTTTCTCTGCAGTGTGGGTCGCAGGGACCAGCACGAGTAGCTAGAGGGAATCAAACTTCCAAAATTTTTTTTATACAGAAAATACCTAGAGTGGTGCCGCTCTCCGAGACCCACGCTTTAGCTTTGCGCTTTAAGAATGGTACAGTCCATCATTAGTAATAGGCTGTGGGAATGAATCATGTAAAGCCCATAAATATATAAAACTTGATAAAGGCGTACTATGCTGTTTCTTTGTTGCAAGCAAAATGTACATCACTCTTAACCTGTTAAGTTATGATTGGTTGCACTTGCAGTAAAGAAACTGAGATATAATTTGTTAAATAAATACTGCGGCAGATTATTTTAATCATTTTAGAAGGGTTGTTTCTACGGTAGCTGAAAAAGTATCGGAAATCCAATCAGAGCGATCTATTGACCCTTTAGAAGCATGGAGCGTAAAAGAAATAACAAGTATGAGTAAATTATTGTCCTGTCAAAAAGATAGCACTAACACATTAGATAAATAAAACATTATCCGTAGGTATACCTATCTAGTTGTATACACGACGTGTAAATTTTCTTACACGTAAGTATTAATCATATGTACAATTGAAAATAAACAATGAATAATCAATTTATGAAGTTTTTTAATATTCTTAATGTTTTTTCTCCACAAGTCGAAAGCTTGTACCATCGTCTTCGTTTATGTCCAAAGGGAGACACCATAGTAAACATTTAGAACCAAAGACTGTTGTCCAATTTTTGGGGCATCCCAAATTAAATGTTAATCTTTCTGGACAAAATATCGGTGGATATAATGATTCCAATGTTGTCACATTTTTGAAAATTATATTTAAGTGAAATAACAAAAATGTAGCAATAACAGCAAAAGTAAAACACATTACCATACAACTGAAAATAAAACAAATATTAAAATAAAATTAAAAAAATAAATAAGCCGATTAGATACGTATATAAGTAATAAAAAGACGAAAAATGTAAAAACAATGCGACCAGGAAATCGTTTTTCTCAAGAATTTTAGTCACTTGTGATTTAGAAACGTACGTCCCCACAAGGAAGATCAGTAGGGTTATGAATTTCGTCCGAACACATTTCTAGATAGATAATAAAAGATAAATATCTAGGTTTTACCTTATACTAAAATGCAAGTGCTTCGTTAAATTTCCTTGTTGCCATTCGTCAATCAAAAAAGGCAAGCTAGTGCCAAAATGGAAGACACAATAAAGAGAAGCAAAAAATAACAAATTTACGAATTTTTTATAATTAGAGAAAGCGACGCATTTATTGATCCATGGACAATGATGATCCATTTTTAGTCTGCAAGCGTTACAGGAGGAGCAATGATGGCATCTGTCTGGTTTTATGTGTCCACATTTTAAGCAATAGCTGCAAACATAACTACACTAGAGAGGATGCGATATACGAGTGAAAAATTTCTTTCGCACTTACCGTATTTTACAATCTCTAGTGCGCGTCATAATTGGAAGTTTATTACTATCAACAAACTTGAGTAGTAATTCGGTTATTTCGTTATCATCGTTAGATTCGGCGATTTTCTTTTGGAGTAGAGGAGAAGGTCTGAATTGTATGGGGACATTCTTGTGTTTTGAAAAGAGAGTTACAACGAGACACCATATCGTCATGAACAATAGAATGCTCGAAAATGCTAAATACGTTTCTTTGTGCGGTATTTGGTAGAATAGGTAGTGTATCACATAAACACAATAAGACCAAACAAACAGACCATATAATATAATTGATGGTATAAACTTAAAAAAAGTCAACATAAAACCGAGTGTTTAAGTAAATGACGTATGACATCTTTTCACAATATATATTATACGTAATTGAGTCAGTCTACTGTTACTTGGTTGAAATTCATGTTATAACTAAATAAAAATGCACTGATGATTTTCAACTTTTTTTATTAATCATTTGACGATCGCTTCGCCAAACTTTGGCTTCGTCGGAAGTTTACAGTCAACTTAAAAGTATTAACAATATTTGGTTTTAAATACTAGCTGGAAGAGTGGTATCAGGGAACAAGTTTAGAAGTGGGAGCTACTTAATTCTGTCTATTAATTGATTGATCTATTGATATTTTTAAATCTATTAATTTCAACAATTTACAAAAATGATAATTTTTGTTTTTTGTTTTCTATATGTAAAATTTTGAAATTATCGTCAAAATTGTGGTTGTTACAAATGAGGCTTTTAACAATAAAAAAATAGACTCCAACTATTCTAACCACCTCATTTGTAACAACCACAATTTTGACGATAATTTCAAATTTTACATAGGTACAGAAAACAAAAAAGAAAATTATCATTTTTGGAAATTGTAGAAATTAATAGATTTACAAATGGCAATAGATTAATCAATGAACAGACAGAATTAAGTAGCTCCCCACTTCTAAACTTGTTCCCGGATACTACCCTTCCAGCTAGTATTTAAGACCAAATACCTATTGTTAATACTTTTTTCCCATGATTCCTGCAAGGAGGCTGAAGACGGCCTTACGCCCTACCCTCCGGCTTTGCACTACAGTGTAGGTCGGAGGGACTGCCCGCCCACCAGCACGAGTAACTGGTGGGAATGAAACATAAAAAAGTTTTATGTTTTTTTTTTTTTTAATACTTTTAAGCTGACTACAAACTTCCGACGAAGCCAAAGTTTGGCGAAACGATCGTCAAGTGATCAATAAAAAAGTTTAAAATCATTAGTGCATTTTTATTTAGGTACAATATATATTACTTATTGACGTTTTAATTAAACAACCAACTACCCAACGAATACATATGTGGCGGTCGATACACCCTGTACATAACACTCTATGTCTTTTTTGTATAAATATTCTTTTGTAATATATTTCCTTTGGCCTTTTCGTTGTTAATGGATTGTTATTGTTACCATCGTTACTGTTACCTAGTTTTGTTTATAAAATTATTAAATTATTAATTACCGAACACGAGAGTCTAAACATATTTTCATATGTAGGTCGGGCAATTCTATCAGAAATTACTGATGCGTTATTATGTACTGAATAAATCATTCAGTAGATAATAGGAAAATACCGTGGATAGAAAATATTAGAAATGAGGAGGTAATAGAAAGAGTAGGAGAACAAAGGGCGTTCTGCCCTGTGGAAGTCAATAAGGAAAAGGAGAGATACGACTGGTAGGACACCTTTTGAAACGTGAAGGGCTAGTTTTAGAAGCAGTAATAGGAGTAAAATGAGGCGAAGGAAGGTCTATATTAGATTAATGTTCGTAAATAGTTAGTGATGGATATGAAGGAGTGGAGGTGGAGATGGACGAGGGTGTCCAAACAGTCTTTGGATTGACGACTCTATGTTGATGAAACAGTGGCGCACCGAGGGGGGGTTTGGGGGTTAACCCCCCACCAGAGCTTTTAATTAGAACATAATATTCAGCGATATATAGATATTTCACCAATATTTTAATTTTATATCCGTTTAAACTAATTCCCAAGACGATAAAAACGATAATTGTGTATTATTTTTTTGTTAATTTAAATTCCATTTAAACCCGTTGCAGACGCGACCAATGCGAACCGTGATAACCGTGCCATGTTCTTGGCCATGACGGGGGAGTTTATTTGCTTAACGGGCGTCGGGCAGGATGCATGCCTATTAGCCAAAGTCAAATATTACATCTGTTGGGAAGTTCCCAACTTGTCTATGTTCTTATCTTCCTTAATTTTGCAATCACCCCGTATTTGCTCCCTCTGACCACCCATACAACCAGAACCCACTCGATTTAGATAGACATTTTTTGATATCTACTGCCCTTTCGCAACCTCGCGAAACCCCTAATTTTTATTAACTAACATAACTCTACATCACATTATCACCGCTATATTGCAACTTGCAAAAGTTTTAAGAAAAGTATTTCTGGGAATCGCCTGATGAATGTTACATCTTATTGTAATACTGTAACAGACGATGTAGTTGTGCATGTACTTCTTATCGCAAATATGTTTACGGCACAGCCACAGCACGCGGCTCTTTTTTTATCATTATCGACTTACAAGCTATAAATCTTTCTCCAGCGACAAGTAACACGATCAATTCTGTGAATTCTCGACGACATTCTAATTATTATTCATAATTCGGGAACAATCAGGATTTCTTCTAGTAATTATCTAGAAAGTTCGTTAGGTGTATAAAAAGCGATCATCTTCGGATGGCAGACAGTGACAGTGGTTAGTAAACAGTCGATGCGCGAATCAAAACGATAATGCGATAGACAAAAGTGATATAAATAAATTGTTATATAAATAAGAGAATTGTTCTCATATAAATAGTAGTTCTAAGTTAGTGTTAAGTGTTATATAAATAGTGTAAAATAAATACTTTGACTAGAAAATTCATTACAATACTATTACATTATTGTCCAGTAACAGAAGAGGAAGTATTAATTGAATTAGCTCTGAAACCACGTCGGTTGGATATTGCTTTATAGTATTATAAATGATTGTATTTTTTTTTAATAAAAGGATTCTAGTTATGAATATTTTTTTCTATCAATCTCACCCTTGAAACTTATTATTTAAATTCATATCATTTATAATTTGGCATGACATTCGTTATGTACCTACCCGTTTTTAATATATTTCTTTTAAAACTCACGAGCCCTAGATAACCCCCCCCCCACACAAGCTTTTTCTCGGTGCGCCACTGTGATGAAATAATTTCGCTGAACGTTCCCGCTTACGAAAACACGGCTGCCGACGGCCGAATGAATGATCAGTTGAAATCGGTAACGATTGTTGAAATGGAATGAGCTCATTTATGGGCAACTGTTAGACAAGGTTACATGCTGAAAGGCGGTTAGCTGTCAGCGTCATACTCATGATAACAGACGTGTTTGTTATTCAGGCCCTGAGGTCACGATACCTCCCTTCTATATCTATCATGTAGGTTACATGCTTTTTCGGGACGATAATAATTGTCGAAACTATGGTCACAATAATTGTTTAAATACAGTGATAAAAAACAAAGTATTACTGAATTAATTGATGGAGTGGCGCCACGTGGGGAAGCACATTTGCTTTACTTAACAGATATCAGGAACAGCTTAGAAGAAACAAAGGATTAGTCACAGTAACTGTAGATACTATACACAGAGTATGTATGTTAAATAGATAAAATACACTTGGGTGAAAGCTTTTGTTTATTAATTTGATTAGGTATCATTTTTATTTCTTTCTTTCAAGAAGCGTGCGATATCGTCGAAATTTATATTTGCAATAACAAGGCAACCCCGGCCAAAGTCCATTTGGCAGGTTTGTCTTTTGTTTTTAAATTGAATGTCCAAACGTAGGTGGCACCACGCGATTTGGTTTTATAAAGGGGACATTCGTATATGTTCCTTAAATCCTGTTTTTCCTGAGTGATGGCACGAACATTAATCACCGGCATCGCAGGGAACAGTTCTTTCAATCTTGATTCCATTATTATGCCGGACTGAATGTCCCATCGAGCCCCTTCCATAAACAAACCGTGTATGTATGCACCATCCCGAGGAGCAGCACTAAAATACGTAAACAGTAACAAAGATTGTGCGTTGTAATTTATATGAACGTAACTATATGCATATATGTTATAACGATAAAAAATGAAAGTATAATTTTCTAAGCATATTAATAAAATAAAAATGTGTACGTAAATTCCTCCTTCTGTTTTTTTGTAACGTCAAACTGCAAACACATTTTATCCAATGGCAATTCGCATCTTCTTGCGGTACTTTGCATTATAGCAGTCAACAGTGATTGTGGATTGAAAAAGCCTCCCAGCCAAACTGATAAGGGCAACTGGAAATAGAAATTTACAAATGACATATCTAGTTTTTATAGAGTAGTGGTCGTCTCTTATGTGCAAAAGTGATGATTTCAAATTTCATTGCTCGTTCGCGGGATTTCAGTCAATAGAACATAAAATACAAAATTATCCCGAATCTCACAGGCAATAACTTTGTAAGCAAAGTATCGACAGCAATTAACCGGGTTCAAAGAAATAGCCTAGAGATAGAGGTCATTACGGATTTATTCTTATCAGTGGCGGATCCACGGAGGTTGATTTCGGGCTCATACCCCTCCCTTCAGAATCAGAAAAATAATAAAATTAATTCAAAAAAGAGTAATGAAAATGACCGATGTCGGTCAACGATCTTTAGAGGAGTCTTGGAGTCATGATGTTATATAGCTCATTGAGTAATTTACTTATTCGAGTAGGCAGGAAAAGCTTTACGGTACATACATATCTGAAAAAGGGCCTTTCTTCCTGGATCCGCCCCTGACTGCTGTGATGTGCTAGATAGGTCTGTCTGTTCGACAGGGATTCGATGACCGAACTACTATAATGGAAACTGACTTTTCATCTTTGTTTTTAAAAGAAAACTCACGATCTAAGTTTATCTAAGTCTCGTTGTAGTACGCATGAGTTTTTATATGTATATGTCGGTTCATTGATATCGATTTATTATTTATTGGCCAGGTTATTTCGTTACGATAACTCATGTAATTTCGTTGCATCTAAAATTTTGATAAGAAATTTGCAAACGTGTTCACATCAGAAAAGAGATAGATATTTTATGATTTTTAACGTCATAATATCTACCACAAAATCGGTAGTCCATGTTTCCAACTCTCGAATGCGTAGGAGCAAGTCAACAAACCAAGGAGTCAAACCCAATAAAGACGGATAAGCCCTCGTGCTCCAACTTGACGGTACTTGATCCAAAAATAACGAGTTTTCTAAATTTTCCATATCCGATGTGATGGTCAATTCCCCTTTCAAACCCAAATCTAATTCTTTAAGAGATCTCCTTATTTCCCCAATCAGATAATTCATACGTTCGCATTCTTGAAATGCCACAATTACGTAAGGCGTTCTTTCTTCCACCTTTCCCATTATCTCTACCATATTAAAGTCTTCCGGCAGCTTTTCGTACATTTCATCCACAATCTGTTTAACCTGCAGCAGCAATTTTCGATTGTTAAAACGTTTCGATCTAAACGACACCGCACAAGTGTTAAACCTTGTCTTCTCTGGTGACCGCCGTTGCAGCGGAAACGGACGCGTCTCGAGGTTGCATTTCGAACACAGTTTTGAATAGATTTTCAGCAGTGGTCGTCAGAAAACCAATTTCGGCATTCGAATGGAGCCCGTAAAGTATGGGCGATTCCGGGGGTATCACTTCGTCTATATAATTATGATAACCTATGTAATCTGTGTTGGGAGGTGCGGGGAATCCCGGTGCCAACATTAATTCGCCATCGATCTAAAAATGGCTGGATCTGAGTAGTAACACCCTAGTCAAGTTACTTCTGTACAAGGTAATGGTAATATTCCACAGCTATTGTATCGAAATAAATTAAAAAAATTGACATACCAAATCTGATTGAAGAAGTTCTTCTAAATAAGTATTACACAATCTGCGATCCCAGTCGTCGGTGATGTGACCTCCATACATTATTTCGCCGAACAAGTACCTTAGATCCTCCCAAGGGACTTTCGAATTTGCCTCAAGATAATTGTAAAGGACGAAAACACTAATTGTTAAATCGCCCATATTAAAGGGGTACACTTTGTTCCAGCCCTGCGGACCAAATTTTCTCCGTTCGGCGACAACGGCATGGAAATAGCATAGTGAGAAAAGGATAACTTTAAATTCTGCTTCCTTTCCGCATTGCTCTAACGTCTCCTGATTGAAATTTGACAAAGCTTTGTGAATATTCGCTTGCATACCAGAAGGCGGTTCGTTTGTTATTTTTATAGAAGACTCGAGAATACCCTAGAATAATTAATTCGCATCTAATTTACATCGTGTACAATATTTTTGATGCGCAAGGCATAAAAAAATGATAAAACAAAAAAATTGGATTGATTCAGCCGTTACTTTGTGATAATTCATCTTAACGATAAGTGAATAAACACTACTTTGTTTATTATCACTTTATTTATTCACAAATCCAATCCTTTTGACTATAGTTTCGACAAATAGCTTGTCATTGTCAAACAAACGATTCAAATTGAATTAATATAAACAGATGTACAGTGGTGTTTATATATATTTTCTAAATACCATTAATTATTAAATGTACGGAATAAAACTGTGTAGAACAAATCACCTGTTCGTTTAACAGGTGATTTTCTGAAATTTTTGATGCTTTATATACTTCTAAGGATTCTAAAATATTAAGTTTAAAACCTTTATTTACATTATGAATAATTTTAACATTTTCTATAGTAGGAAACTGATGGCCTGTTTCTAAAAAATGGTTTGTAAAATTCGAATTATCTTTTCTTAATCTAAATGATCTAAAGTGTTCGTTATAATGACCTTCCAGTTTGGCCTAAGTAAAAGGAATCACATTCTGTACATTAGTTTTAAGACAAACACATATTCAAAACACATACTTATTCAAAAGATAAAACTGACAAATTTAAAAAAACTGGAGTCTATAATCTAGAATGTACAGAATGTGATTTCTTTTACTTAGGCCAAACTGGAAGTAGTGTTTATTCATTTATCGTTATAATAAAACAAATTTACGATAAAAAGTTCTCTAAATATTTGTGCCGCTTTCTTCGTACCAAAATGGAAAAGGTTTCACATTACATGTGAATGTTCCTTTAATATGAATTACACTGAAAAGAAGTCATCAGCCATATTTTCCGTATCTGAAATCAAATGCTTCTATAGTCTGTATTAAAATGTCAGACTAGAGCATGACAGTGTTCCCTCATTTACAATCATTGGGAATTTTTCTCACTCTACACCTCGAAATCCCCGAGTTTCCCCGACCTCAACTTTCAAGTAAATAAATATCCTAATTTACACACACCCAACAGGAGGATAATAAAATATGCAAGAAGTAACGCACAAAAATGGAAGGAGAACAATTAGACAACATGAATCTAAGGAAAGCAATCGAATAACCTGTGGTATAATGTGAGCATCAGGCGTTGCCGCTGGTTCTGCACTCATAAAAACCCTGTAGTTGTCTTGGGCACATTCTGCGAATTGTTCCAATTTCTTTTCCAATGTAGAAAGCCATTTACGGACCAAATGTATATTTTGCAATACAACCCAATGTCCATTAGTTGCGGCCAAACTCATTGCCGATTCGGCCACAATTTCCTGACCTTGGCCTAACGAAACGTTGTGAAAATTTTGATTCTCAGCCGTAAATCCGAGCTGCAAGCCGAGAGTTTCGACATCTCGAAGAGGATTGACACCCGGACTGAGTATAAAGAATATCGGAGTCGACGGACTGGTCTCTTCGAATGACATTGCAAAATCGACTGTTGCATTTTCGACATACTTTTGCCCTAATTTTTCTTCAATGAATGCGCTACAAAGAAAACGATTACTTCATCATTTAATACTTTATATATTTATCATTATTATTAACAAGCTAGTCACTTGTTTACGTATTTATAACAGTAGTCAGAACTAGTCAGTGGTTTATTGAATGGTTGATGAAGTATTGCATACTTAACAATGTAGAAAAGTTAAGTTATTAATTTGTACCTCATTGCGTAAGTCATTCTATCAGGCCTTAGAGCTCGGAGCATGCAGAGCCTTTGTAATCCCGATTTATTTTTCCATTCTTGCGGAAACCTTTCCCTCTCGGGGCAATCGGTTTCCACAAATTTTTTCCAGCGTTTGTGAGAGTTTTCTATATCGCGATCTAAATTTCTGAACTCCTCTTTAGTTGACAAACTACACACGCTTCCCCAACTGGAATTGGATAGAAAATCGACCGGGCTGGTGACGTGCGGTTTTATCGGAAACCTGAGAAAGAAGTCCAAATCGGAAGGAATAATTTCTTCACTCATGAGAAGTATCTGTAGTAGAGTAGCACATACGCATTAAAATTTACTCGAAAGGAATAAATGTCACCTGAAAGGTCATCTGCGAGGCGAATATAAGCTTGTCACATTCGAAAAGACCTCTTGTTGTATATTGAAAAACAGAAAACGAGATGCAGTCTATTAAATTTTCAACTCTTTCAGATACCACTTCGGAAGGTTTTGCTTTGGTAATAGCCTTTTGAAAAACAACATTAAAAGCCTACAAAATTTGTACTTTAACAACATGAAAATGAAAATAATATGTAAAACAAACACGAGAGACCTTTAATGAAAACTGATAAATAGGATTAATCGTGTTTAGCTCGTTTAGTATAAAATATAATAGGCTTGCTCTAGCAGCAGCCGGTCTATAATTTTCTCTAGCTTGGTCTATTTGTGTGGAAGTTTTCTTGGCTTCTTGCACTTTCTTTTCAATTTCTGCCGCTGTGCGTTTTGTTGTTTCTAAATTTTCGACTAAACTTGTGTCTTCTAGAATGTTTTCGCCGGCTGAAGATAGACGCGACAGTAGGTCGTCTTCTAACGTTTTCAATATGATTTTGAAATCATTCTGTTGTTTCGTTAATTCTGCCTGAACGTTAAAAATTTAGAAATTATTTTTATCAACTATAATTGGCAGTTCCCATCTCATTATTATTTATTTACCTTTAATTCTTCTAAATCGGGACGTTCGGCTTTTACTACTTCAGCTAGTAACTGATCTTCAAGCCCGTCTTTCGTTACCGTAAAATTTATAAGAGTGGCTTGAGCCTGCATTTCCGGTTTATAGTGTGGATTAGCCAATTTTGTTTGTAGAATTAAGCGAAAATTCGAATTGTACTCTATCTCCCTCTCTCCAAGTTTGATAGCTCTATAGTAATAAAATTGTATTAAAAAGTTTTTATTGGAAAAAACATCATTACCAAGTAACTATAGACAACGTAAAGAAATGTCACCCTGTTCATTACCGTTTAACAAGGTCGAATGAACAAAGGCCGTGGTCGAAAGGAACTTATAGATCGAAATGTTTCGACTGCAACTTCGGCAGTCATCTTCAGTGGACAGTTTGATTCCTAGGTCGACGATTGTACTTCGGACTGACATTCAGTTGCTACTGAGACTCCAAGGTACAATATTCGACCTAGAAATCAAGCTTCCCACTGAAGATGACTGCCGAAGTTACAGTCGAAACGTTTGGATCTACAAGTTCCTTTCGACCACGGCCCATCAGCACAGATCAACGACTTTGTTCATTCGATTCCGGTCGTGAAAGCCTACGCCATTACATTTAGCAAGGTCATTAAGGATAACAACTAGTTAACTCATCTGAAACACTTATTGTTTAGTACATTCTAAATAAAATTTGAACGTTACAATTTTACAAAAGTCTAAACTTATATATTAGATGCAAATAGAAAAATACGAACTTATTAAAAACCTTTTTATAAATATTATGTTTATTTTCATTATCAGAAAGAATAAATTATGGTTATGGTAAATCGTTATTAACAGAAAGCAAAGCTACTTATACAAATGATACTTATGAAAATTTCAACCAGACAGTATTGCACATACTAGACAACTGTTTCGTTACACCAACTGTCAACTGTAATCGAAAACATTCCCTAAATAAATACATTATTATTTATAATTATTTATAGATATACCGGCCAATATAAATATGTAAAGCGAAGTGTAAGTTCTACTGCTTTTACTAGAAATCGAATTACTTACTTTCCTTTTTTAATCAAGTTTCTACCGATTAAGGCGTCTAAAGTAGGATCGATGTCTTCGCCGATATTTTCTAAAAGTACGGTAGCACCTGATGTTAAAGATTTCTCTATAGTTTCTAAACAACCCTTTTGACCTAATTGCATAACGTGCAGAGCATCTCCATACTTTTGTTTGATCCACTTTAATCCCTGAAGCTAATAAAAATTTTTAAATTAATTATAATTCGATTCGTTAATCGTTATTAAGTCATAGTTTTGTTGTACGTGAATCAAGCTGTCTCCAACGAAAACATTTTTCATTAATAATATTAACTTTATGGTCAGAAATTAATTTTAAAAAACACGATGTGGATCGCGATCAGTTCTCAGTACCACAAAACACTCAGTTTCGAAAAAGCACTGACCAACCAGGAGTTACTCCGTTCAAGCAAGTTGATCGATATCAAATAACAAGTATGTAACTGGCAGCATATCGCATACAGATACATAAAGATATTTATTGATAACAGTAGCATTTCAAAGTGTTTAAGGAGCCCTTACAGAGGTATTTTTGTGCTTTTTTGATTATATGTAACAGGCGGGCTGAAAAGTTCATAGACTTGCATAGAAAAAAATATTTTTTTTTGATAGAATTTGATTTTATTATTCAATATAGTACCCTTCGAGGGCGATACAACGATTATAGCGGTCATACAATTTTTCGATACCATTTTTATAATACGATTTGTCATTAGTCTCAAAATGGGCTTCAGTTTCGGCGATTACCACTTCATCGGCGCGAAATTTCTATCCAGCGAGCATCCTCTTGAGGTCTAAGAACAGAAAAAAGTCGCTGGGAGACAGATCTGGAAAGTACGGTGGATACGGAAGCAATTCGAAGTACAATTCATGGAATTTTTCCATCGATTTCATTGATTTGTGACACGGTGCATTGTCTTGATAAAACAGCACTTTCTTTTTCATCAAATGAGGTCGTTTTTCCGCGATTTAAACGCGTCTTTTAAACGCTCCAATAATGCTACGTAATAGTCGCTGTTTATGGTTTTCCCCTTTTTAAGATAGTCACTATATAGTGAATATTATACCATGAGCACCCCAGAATACTGATGCCATAACCTTGCCAGCCGACTTTTGCGTCTTTCCACGCTTTGGAGTCGGTTCATCACGTGCAGTTGATTTTCCTGGTGCAAAGTCCGAATAATGTTTATCAAGCCAAACCTTGGTTATAACAGTATTTTTTTCGCCGAAAAGTAATGCTTTATTAACACACGAAATTCCTTTTTATCCATTTCTTCAAAGTAACAAAAGTTCTTTCACTAAAAATGCTATAACTCAGATACTAATAGAGCAAGAGCTGTCAAATTCATACACGCGTCTTTTGAAGGTTAGGACTAACTAAAAATCATATGGATTTGATACTAGTAGCGCCATCTATGGGTCAGCCTACGAACTTTTCAGCCCGCCTGTAATATTATCTTCAGCAATTTAACAATAACATAATGACAAGATAGTCTTTTTTTATACTCTACGCGACTCGTTTACTTGAAACAACAATAGTAATAGCATAATTATGTGGATAAAAGTTGTTCAGATGATCTTTTGTTCTACGATTTATAAAAAAGTAGATATTTTACATTTTACCTGTGGATCAATCATTAGAGGCCACCTATCTGAATTCGATAATATTGTAGCATTCTCTGTTGACATTCGGTCACTTGGAAGACCTTCATTTTGCCACTTGGCAATTTGTGTATCATCAGTTAAAAGCGACAACAGATCTAAGTTTTCAGTTGTTGGAATTTTTGGCTGGAAAAATGTTGCAAGTTTACGAAGAAAAAAAAATGAGAAAATGAAATGACGAACCTCTATATTTTTCATGTGTGGCAACCAATTCTTGTTAATCAAGTCTTGTCTGTATTGTTTCGTAAAACAACCTACGTACGAAATGAATGCAGTTATTAAGAGTACATCACCCGGTAACGTAAATCCCTGTGCAGTTAAACTGAAAAGCGGTGACGAAAATTAAATTCAAAACAACCGAAAAAAAACAGACATTTGTAGAGAACTGCATTTCATGAACAAATAATTTTTACGCACCAAGTTTATAAAGAACTCTGTCTGATTATAAACGGCGATCTTTAGAGATCTTAGAAGATTAAGAAATAAAACACGCACGTACTTTTTGGTTACAAAATAATTTTTAATTCATAATAATTATTTCAACTCACAGAGTCTTGTTTAGGTGAAGATTAATAAACTAAGTACGAACAAATAAAGTCTTATATAATACCAAATCTAGATATTTAGAAGAGGGGAATTGCAAACATTCGTGGTTACTATTAAAAATAGTTTTTTTTTGGTAAGCATGAATTCGAAATATTTCATAAAGAAACTCAAACGGATACAATAATTCATTCTAATTTTTTTCACCCAATAACTCACAAACTAGCGTTCTTTCATTCAAGCCTACATAGTTTAATAACTTTACCGTTAACAACTACAAATTACAAAACCGAATTAAACAGAATTTGTCAATATTGCTACAAACAATACAATGGTTACCACACTGATCTGGATACGGATTTATTAAATAAAAAACTACAGAAACGGATATTAAACTCAATATACCCTCTTGTAATACCAAAAACTATTTCAAAATACAAGTCTAATTCTTTCATAAACAACATTTCGGATAAAATAGGAAAATATATTTCAAAACAGAAACAACACAAAAGGCAAAATTTAATTCAAAACTAACAAAAACTTAGGTAACAACATCATAAAACATAATAAAGATAAAACAGAAAATATATTAAAATCATGGGCGTGTATTTATTGAATTGTGGTGATTGCGATAAAGCGTACGTAGGACAAACGGGCAGGACTTTCAAAGAAAGATTAAAGAACACTTTACCTGTTTTAATAACAACAATTCTAAATCAATTGGAAGTTTGCAATTCCCATCTTCTAAATATCTAAATGAACTATGTTAATGTAAATTTTCCTCCTCTTGCCCTGAGTTTTTAAGTTAGTGTATATATATGACTTTGTTTGTTCATACTTATTTTATTAACATTCACCTGAAGAAAATTATGTGAGTTGAAATAATTATTGTGAATTAAAAATAATTTTGTAACTAAGAACCACGCGTTTTATTTATTAATATGGAGTTACAAGAGTTAGAAGCTTCATCTATTCCATCTTTAGAGGTAAATTTAAATGCATTAATGTGTTAGTAATTTTTGAATTAATTTGTACATACTACAGATTACCTTAAGATAATGAGGAAAAATTTGTCACTACTACACGTGACACGTAAAGCCAAAGGTCTTCGGTTCGATTACCGGCGAGGGCGTAACAGCAGTAGCAAATTTTCCCTCATTAATATGAGGTAATCTGTAATAGGTACATATTAATTCAAAAATGAATATCACATTAGTGTATTAAAATTAACCTCTACTAAAAAATTCCCTCCAAATATATTTCATTATTACTAATATATATCTTCTCTAATGCGCCACATCCAAATCGAAATCTCCATGGATGTGTTACAATGTTCGTTAGAACATGAGAGAATTTCGTCGTCTTTTCTTAATGTGCAGCTCTCACCATTTTTTCACCAGTAATGTAATGGTATATTAAGTGTACAGTGTATATAAGGTTATGGCTACAATACAGTACGATGTTCAGGTAATATTTGCAATACAATGGGGTCGCTAACAATTATAATTAGGTATAATCAAATTTCATTGTTCACTTGTTAAAAGTTGGACAGTGGGTCTTGCAAAAATGCAAAAAGACCGTTTCTTATAATTTACAACCTCCACGTGCGTTATTGCTTCTACCTACTTACTTATCGACTGCTTCCGCCCATCGCACTTTTTCACTAGCTAATCCGCCCACTAATCGGTTAGCAAGCTGGATCGTAGCATTGGTGGCGTTCGCTTCTTGTTGACAGCGCATCTTTTCAGCTGTAGCTTGCTCGAAGTCGGCTGTTAATTGGGCCAGTTGTTCTTCTAATGACTAAAAACAACAACAACACTATAAAAGCCCAAAATATGTTTTATTCAAGACTAAAAACAACAACATTATCAAAACGGTCATGTACAATGTTGAGTCGCTTACCTAGAGTACAAGAGTACGTACCTAGGTACTACAAATTCTTCAGTTAATTTATTAATCAACAAATGAGGGCTTTCGCAGCCATTATTGAATTGAACAGAAAAATGCATCGATTCGTGAGATTTGTTGACGTTTTCTCAATCATATCGCTACCTGCTTCGGAGAATCAATAAACCTTACGAATGCACACTGTTCAGTTCTCGGTAACAACCACAAAAGCCATTTTTCTTAAAACAAAACTTAAAATTTTAAAATGTATGGTGTAGCACCTACCACGACTTTTCTCTTAATTGCAGCTAGTTTTTCTTGTGCAGCTGCCAATTCGGCATTTGCTTGGGCCAGTGCTTTTCGTTTCGGTTCCACGTCGCAAAATACTTCGTAGAATTTTATTATGTTAATCACCCACGCACACAGGCCGGCTGCAGCAGCGGACTTCGAACGTACAAAGTCTGGATCAAATTCCGGATCCTTAAGGTACGGTTCGATCGCCTTTATTATCTCTGGATGAATATTTTCCTTGTCGTAATTTATAAGGGAATCTAAGAAGTTGTCAACTTTCGCCATCGTAAGCTAAAGTTTATTAGAAAAATCAATCTCTCAATATCTCAATATGTATTTTTCAAGTAATTTTACAAGTACTGACCTTGGCAGATTTCCAGCTACGATCTTTGGGTATTTTAGAAGCTGGAGCTAAAAGTACCATAACAGCTGCTGTAACATTCGTAACAGCACCAGGTGGAGATCCGAACGATTTCAGTTCCGTTAAATTCGCCTTGTTCAAGGTGTTAAGGGCTTCTTGAGCAGCCGCGAGAGCTGGTTCAGCTTTTATCAAATCTTCTTCGCAGTCTTTTTGTTTTTGGCTTACTTCTTCTGCGATCTCTGCCACTTTAAGCTCCTCTTCGTCGGCGAGGGTTTTCTCAACCGAAACCTTTTCAGTTTCGATACGAACAATTTCAATTAGTGTATCGGCAGCTTCGTTTTTTTCTTTCAACGCCACTTCCTGTACGGCTAATTTTATCTTTAGTTCGTCCACTTGAGTCGCCGTCTTTCTCAGTTTGTCGAGTCCGTTATTTAGTCGATCAACTTTCCTTTTTAATTCTTCCGACTTGAGCTTCAAAAGTTTAGAATACAAACTGATTTGTTCTAGGAACGATTTCGGTGTGGTGTAATTGTGTCTACGTTCGTTTTGGAGATACAACTTGGACGTTTGATTTACCGACGTATGAACAAATGCCATGAAACGGGCCACCGAATCTTGCATTTCTTCCTGTAAAAACCCAACATTATATTGATCTAATATTAATATATTAAATTCCACATGGTGATGGTTCTTACCGGAAGTGGGGATAGTTCCCGAAGAAATCTCATCGAAACGGATATTAGTGCCTCTTGAGGCCATTCATGAAACCAATTTGTTTGTGTGCAGTTTATTAAAGATGGAAACTTTCTTCCTCGTATTCTTAACGTGGATCCGACAGGTGAAAAACACAAAACAATCTTTAGCTGACGCCGTACACGATCGATGAAGAATTTCCAACAGTTTTCTCTGGTATCCAGAATTCCGGCTCCCTTCACTTCATTTCTTACTCCGGAGATGATGTTTTCAACTTCGTCTTCCGGAAACATATCGGGAGTTTCACCAGTAGCCAATATGTCATTAATTAATACCAAATATTGTTCGTTCGTGATTTGGGCGTCTGTTACAAGAAACATGATACCGACATTTTTCAAACCAGATTTAAGATATAAAGCGGCCAGTTCGTGTTTTAGATCTGTAACGTTGTATCCCTTTTTGACTTGAATTTGAGATACTTCCAGTGAAGAAATAAATGCTGCTAAACGAGACAAAGATTGTTTTCCACTTCCACCAACACCTACCAGTAGTGCACTTCCTCTCGGAGACTCTAAAATCCTGTTGATTCTAAAAGACCAAAAAAGGCACACTTGTGTGTAAAACTATAGTACCTAAGGTTTTGCATGCTAATACCTGCACACATGCATCATGGCGTCTTCGAAAAGAACCAAGTTCATTGCTGCCACTAAATCGTTGTAACTGACCATTGCTTCGGTTAATAACTGATGCAATTTAACCCATTTTTTAATGGGCATGTATTTAGGTTCACCTATTCCTAACGCAAAGTGACAATAAATGTTTGGCTTTTCGGAAACGAGCGATTCTTCAACGTCTTCGAAATTTTTTTTGAAAATATCATATTGAATTTTACAAAACGCTTCTATGTCTTTTTCTTCGACCAATTTGTCTCCGTAAACCCTGTGACTTTCATGTAACCACAATCGAACTACGTCAGTAGACGTGCTGAGACAGTCGCCCGTTCCAAAAAGCAATCCCTAACAAAAAAAAAACAACCAATTTAAAAATTGAATTGATTCGGCCGTTACTTTACTGGAGTCTATAAGCTGTAACAGAATGTACAGAATGTGATTCCTTTTACTTAGCCAAACTGGAAGGTCATTTAGAACGAACACTTTCGATCATGTAGATTAAGAAAAGATAATTTCAAATTAGCAAACTACTTTTTAGAAACAGGCCATCAGTTTCCTACTATAGAAAATGTTAAAATTATTCATAATGTAAATAAAGGTTTTAAACTTAATATTTTATAATCCTTAGAAGTATACAAAACATCAAAAATTTCCGAAAATCACCTGTTAAACGACTAGGTAGATTTGTATCACTCAGTATTATTCCGTACATTTAATAATTAATGGTATTTCCAAAATATATATAAACACCACTATACATCTGTTTATATTAATTCAATTTGAATCATTTGTTTGACAATGACAAGCTATTTGTCGAAACTATAGTCAAAAGGATTGGATTTGTGAATAAATAAAGTGATAATAAACAAGTAATGTTTTTTCATTTATCGTTACAACCAATTTATTTTCATGAGATTTCAAGTCAACGAAAGTATTTACGGTCAGCAATGAAAAACGGATAATTGTCTTTGTACTTGCCTGAAATACGTTAGATATATCTCTAAGGTTGAAGATGTAATGGAATTTAACAGCAGTGGGAAGGAATATCTGCGAAACTTTGCTGTGTAACATGATTGTAGCGTTTACGATGTTCATCGATAGTTTCCATATAAACGATGGTATTTTGTATTCTGGATTCGTAAAATGTTGACTAATTATGGTCTGATAGATGGTGATTAATGAGTCGTTTGAAGGAAAATTGACCGCAAATACGTAAAAATGCCTTTGAAGACGCGGGTTTATAGTAAAACTGCCAGCGGTCGGATTCATACAAGAGACGTATTGACAATTGTGTATATCTTTTAATGTTAAACGTCCACGATCGTACCAATGGTTGTAATCTAAATGTTGACGGATTAAAGTATGCGGTTGGACGGTTCCGTATTGATCGACCTCGGGCATATTCATATCATCGATGAAGTAAATCATGGTTTTATTTCCGGGAGGTGCATAATTACGACCAGCCCTCTTTTCCAAAGGTTTTTCCAAAATTTTCTGAAGCATTTCGGATGTAGTGTAGTAATTGAAAGGTACTCTGCAAACTGCGAATTTTTCTGACAACGACGAAAGTTTTTCGCTAACCAAAACTGTTTTTCCAACGCCGGCATTTCCCACTAACATTACGGGTTTCTTTTTCTCCATAAACAAATCCAGAAAGAACTTGAGACGTATTGACTCAGCAGTGTGTACCAATGTGGCCTTTAATTAGAAGGGAGTACAATAATAAGTTCCATTAAAATTGTCGAATTTGTTTCAATATTTTACCTGCAATGGGACGTCCGTGTCCAACTCGAACCGTCCAATTTTTTCTGACCAAGGCATGAACTGTTTTGATTCTGAATCAACGTAATAATCAAATACACTTCCTCCGCTTGGAAATTTTATCGTTTTAAATTCACTAATCCACCACTTTGTAAATTCTACACGATGGTCGATTACCTAAAATTACGTAACGCTGGATCAATGTCCAAGTGTATTTTTTTAGTAATTCTTCTAATAAATTAAGAAGGTAATCAGCCGATAACTCTTGGCGAAACATTATAAGATAATATAAACTAATACACTTGGAGCGGTTTCACTTATTTAATTTAAAAAACTCGATGCACATTTTGCCTTCTTAGGGCATCGTCAGGAGTATTATTAGTACATAATCCTAATGCCCTGGCGAAATGTACATCGAGTTTCTCATAATAAATATGTGAAACCGCTCCAAGTGTAATATTTTATATTATATTTTGATAAAATTCCTACAAATTTTGCAGTTAGCTAAAGCAACCGACATATATCTAACGAAATTGTAAAACATTTTGCAAGAACTTACTTGTTCTTGAAATATCGCAGACCCAAAGGCCCATACACCGCTAAAAACAAAGTACAGCTCATACAGTTCTTTAGGGCTGTCTGATGGTATATTTTCCGGAATAAGGAGGCAGTCGAGTAAATGACAGAGCATTTGAACATGTGAAATTTCTGGTATGGGAATTATCTTTCTGAAACGAGTTTTAACATTTTCTAAACAGGTAGGTATATATTTGTCAGCCAGCATAATTAAATTGGATTTTTCAAATTGAATTGGCCTCGTTTCTACCCAGCTTGTTACGAATCTGTAAAAACCAGAAGGAAAAAAGCTACAGAAATCTTAACAATTATTATTCATTAACTAACTTCTTGGTCGAAACCACTAAATAAGGGTTGCGATTTCGAACTAATTGGTTCTCATCGACCAAACCGAAGACCAGGTCGATTAATATCGAGTAAGTGTCAGTAACATATATGTAGTAAATTTTTTATTTAATTCCTACTTAGCTGGATTTACAGCATTCAGGAGACCACAGGAATAAAACTATAATTGACTTTATTAAGAGAAAGAGGAAAAAGTGAACAAACAAAATAACAACGTCTTTTCTTCATTAAATCTACAGAAACTCTGCTATTCTAAACTCAAAACTAGCCACAGGGGGGTATGCCACCTTCACCACCCCCGAACTTCTACATCCCTAACCTACGCCTTTTCTCATGCATGCATCCATCTCACTCTCGTACACTCTCTTCCTCGCTCATACTTCAACACAGCTCTTACTTACATCCTACGACATCTGCTAATCATCATTCTCACAAACAGCACTTGACACGCTCGACTTAAAATTTGAAACTTAAATCTACCTACCCTAATTCTTAAATTTATGACTTAATTCTACACAAACACAAAAGTTGTGTCCATTATTTATGTCATCACATATATCCCCATCCGTAGACATTTACTAAATAGCTAACTGTGGCATTTCAGTGTTTGACAAGGCAAGCACCATGAAATACTACGGGTAGCAGTAAATAAAACATTTATGTACACTGCCACTCCTTGTTTTTGCAAAAAATGAAAAAATTGATAAGGGAAATATTATTATCTATCGTGTACTTACGGATTCCAACCGAGGTCCTGCGAGTTGATGTAAAGAATCCCAGCTCTGGAGACAGTTGCAGGAGTGGCAGTTTTGAGGTTTGAAATTTCAAAAATCAGGCGCATCGTAGGAGTAAGAGCGATTCTTTCATTACTGGCAAGGGTCAATACCTTATTATCGTCCATTACTGTATTAAGTGATTCGATCCACATTGGATCAATGTCACCATCGAGTATTATCCATTTTGGATGATCGTTAACCGCGTTCGCTTGTTCCCGCATCAAAACAGAAAACAAACCATCTTTCCACTCTCGTGTTGCCGGATTGATTATTCCAAATAATTCGTCATTTGTTACCGCTTTAGGGTTCAAGTCGTTATAAATTGGTTTTCGTTTCATATTCTGGTACGTTTTAATAAGTGATTTCCATACTTGTGTCTTTCCCGTACCCGCACTACCCACAATGAATACTGAATGTCGAACTTCCAAAAGTTCTTCTAATTGAACTACCTACAGATAATAAATATATGGCCTTGGTACCTCCTCGAATGTCATCATCAAGAGGATTTTAACGAAGAAAACGTGATCTCAAAACATTATACTTATGCAATAAGTAATAAATAAGTTTGATAATCTGTTCTGATAAGCTCCTTTTCCCAAGCTGTTTTCTCATCCTCAACAACCACGACTCAGCCCTTGTCAAGTCACCACTGAAGATTCAGTCAGCAAAAATAGAGAAACTTTTGGAAATATAAGATATATATGTACTACGACGCAACAGCTAGACAAGAAGCTTTCAGAACCAATCTATAACTCCTAAAAACTACAATAAGTTACTTCAAATCCATTGGTAACTAAGACCAGAGATGACATTTTCAATGTAGTTTATAACGTTGAGTCCGAACCGGGCCTCAGAATTGCTTAAGCATATCAACATTTTGAAATATCTAACCTCAAAATCCAAATGATGCATGTCAAATTCGAATCTGACTGCAAAATTGTCTAGGACATTGAAATTTCTAAATATCCTAATATCAAAACCGAAAAGCCAAGTAGCATAATTTGGATTTTGATAATCAAGCCCATCGCATTTGTGTTTGCATATTTTTCACTTAAGTTCACTCGATCTGCAAAGCTTCTTACTTTAAGAATGAAATTGTCTTCTGGTTGCAATCGAAGATCAACAGTTGCTTGTTTAACGGTTCTTTCGAAGTCGGCATCTCTTTTTCTTGGGACTTCTAAAGCAGGAAATAAATCACCTATTAATCCCATAAATACCGGAAAATCTTCGGTAACAATTTTAGGAATGTTGAAGTCTCTCAATGCTCTCATTAAAACTTCTTCTTCAGGACGACCGGGATCGCCACGCTAAAATATTTTTCCTAGATAGATAATACCTAACTATGCATTTTTACCTAGATATGTGCCTATACTGTGTGTTTGAGCATTTTATTACTAAACATAAACAAAAACTTATTACTAGTACTTTTGAGATTACCTTTAATGAACCTGCCACAACGAGTACAGATTTTATAGCTCGTAGTCCCCAATCGTAATGATCTTGTTTTGATAATAATTCTCTACATAAAGTGTAAAGTGTTATGAACTTTCTTCCAAGAACTTTCGCTTCCTGAAAGCCTTCTGCTACCAACATAATTTCGCAAATAAGTTCAAAATCAGGAACAACCATTGCGCAAGGTCTAAAAGGGACCATCAAACGTATACAAAACACAGTGTACGTAATTTTTCGAAAAATAAGGTCAACTTAGGTCATTCGTATACGAAGGAAGGTTCAAAAGGTTGAGTATAGTGCCATAATTAATAAGATCCGTAATTTAATCGCACCCTACAGTCCGAACCCGATCAAAATCAAAAACTTTTAAAGTGTTAAGGGAGAACAAAATTTAAAGATGACAATCGAATGAAATAGGCGACTTACGCTTGTTTTGAAGCCGAAGAAAAACAATATTTTTTGGCGGCATACAGAAATTAATTTAGAGACGTAATATGTTATATGTATTAAGCCTAAGAAGAAAAAATAATTACTTTGTTTTATTTAATTCACGGACTGACTTTTGGACCTCCTCCTGAGTAAATAATTTTACCTAAATTGTGCTTTTAAATTTTCTGGTAATTCTGTTCTTCCTGCGTATCCAGGATTCATGGTAATGAATATACCAACTGTAGCAACGAGTGGGATTTTTTCTCCCAAAAAGTCGAAAGTCGCTTTTTTGTTACGTATAGCGTCTAACACAGACTTAACTTGAACCGCAACAACAGACAACACTTCGACTGATATTCTATTGAATTCGTCGAAACATCCCCATGCACCGGTCTGTGCTAATCCTTTGTAAATATTTCCGCACGACTTGAAACAGAACATTATATGTTACATAGCTAAATCTAAATAATCGCAGACAGCGTAGTAAAGTAAACGTCACCTGTAGAGATTTTTCACTAATCGTGTTTTGTTTGTAATGTTTAACGAGATTATTTTCAACTAAGGATATTGACTTGTCGAAATTAATAAAGATCATTAAGAACACTGCTTGTTACCTTGTAGTCCATTTGCTCTGAACAGTTAAAAACATATACCATCATGCCCAACGCCCTTCCCAGATCTTTCGTTGTTTCCGTTTTTCCAGTTCCTGCAGGTCCTGCTGGGCCACCGCCCATGACCAAATGTAAGCTCTGAGATTAGATAATTTTGATTGATACGTATCCATCCACAAGCGCATACGAATAATTCAAACGAACCTGAGTAAGAGTAATGTAACACCTGTCTGTTAATGGTGTTATAACTAAACGTGGAGTATTCCCTAAATACTCATAATTATAGAGGAATTCGGCATCGCAAATGTTTGCGAAACAATCCTTTTCGTTTTCATCCCACCGGTGTCTTAATTGAGCAACCCATTGAAAGGCCGACGAGTTCTCGGTTTTCATTTGAATTAATTTTCCAACCACATCTCTCGAATGAACGTCTATGGTACAAACGGTCATGATTTTTTGTCTGTTTTGTTTCGTCAAGTCTCCCAACAAAAGATTTATCAAAGTGCTTAATTGCGAAACTTGTTTTTTAAAATAATCTCGAATCGCGTTGTCATAACCCTCTTCGAACCTCGAAAAAGCAGCATTCACTTCTGTGGTCCACCAAATTTGTGTTCCGCATAAAGATACCTAATCGTAAGTGACAATAGAAAAGACAATAATTTTTTTTAAGGGTGGACTATTTATACCTGAGCTGGATAATCAAACAACCACTGATCCCTCGGTTTTTCTTCGTATGAAATGACTGCTTCAGCTAAATAGAACCGCAGGTTTGTACGCATTGCACTTTGTAATTTATTCAACCAAGCTTCTACCTAAAATACGCAAATACACAAATGGAGGACTAAATGAAATACCTAACCAATTATATGACATATAGTGTATCGATGAGGCTTTTAACTCTTGGAACTCCATAATAACTATTAAAACAAATTCGTTTTGGTTGCAAAATATTTTTATTTTCACTACTATGATCATTTCGTTCGATCATTGCTAAAGTGTGAAAGTTGCGAGAAATCGTATATAGGACAAACTGGGAGACCATTTAAAGAGGGAATTAAAGAACATTTAAGCAGTTTTAACAAAACAAAATACTAAATCTACCTATGCTGAACATCTGCAAAAACAAAAACACACTTTTGACGAAAATTTTAAAATCCTTCATACAGAAAACAAAGGAATGAAACTTAATCTGTTGGAAAGATTAGAAATAAATAAACTCTCTAAAAAAGGTTTGGCTCTTAACGACCAATTAGAAGTATGTAACTCACCTTTATTAAATATTTAATAAATTTTAAGTATCTTCCCAACATGTACCCCTAGCCTTAGATGAGTAAGTTAGTATATAAGGACTTGCATTGTAAATCGTCTACCTGAAGAAGGCACTGTGTGCCGAAATGATCATAATAGTGAAAATAAAAATATTTTACAACCAAAACCAGTTTGTTTTAATAGTTATATAACATATATCATCATCTTTATAATAACACTTACTGCTCCGCTAGAGTCGTATTGCTTTTCGAATTTGACAACTTCTCCGTCTTTTGCTATCATGCCTTTAATAACACTGACATTTGAATCGCCATTATCTTTTTCTAGTATCAGTTTGCAAATGGAATCGAACAATTTGCTTAAATGTTTCGAAACTAATTCGGGCTGATTACTATTGGAAAGAATATCCAACAAGTCTGCAGATGAAACGAAGTAAAATCGAGGAAAGGCGAGTCGTTTGGTTTCCAAATAAACTGCCAGTGCTTTTTCGCAAAGTGTTAGACCTTTTTGTAAAATTTCCAAGCATGGTAAAAGATCTTTGTTGTTAGTAGCCTTGATAACGTTTGGAACAGTAGATAGTTTTTTGACTAGTTGTTTGAAGTCGTCGTTGATAGTGTAAAATCTTTCGGAATCGTCCGGAAGCTGTTTACGGATGTCCTCCGAGCTCATAAATATAGACTCTAAATGTATCCAAGTTCTCTGAACTTCGAACCACAAAGAAATTACCTGATCAGCTACATTAAGTTTTTGCTGCCATGACGAAACTTCCTTTAGAAAGTGTGCAATGAATTTTGATGTTATCAAATTTTGTAATTGTGCCTGATTTTCTTCCAAAGTTTCTATCAATTCTTCGCTCACTTTCAGAAGAATACTGCCAGTACGATGGTGCATTTCTTGGTCAAATTCCATTGTTGACCAAGTGACTTCCAATTCGCGAAGGATCTTTTCCATCGACATTTCTTTTACCGCCTTATCTACTATATTTTTCACCTCTTCTTCGCATTCGTGAAGATTCAACTGAAGGAGTTCCGCAAGGGTCGTATTATGGTCCATGATTATTTTGGTCTAAAAACACGATATATCGTTCTTGTAAGTCTCTGTGTGTGTGTGTGTGTGTGTTTAATTTAATTTAACTTGCTGATTAACTACAATCAATTACTGCACGAATTCCTTCACAAATGCCGCCTATAAACGTATCATAAATATGAAAATTAAAGCGGTGGAAAGCCCTACATTAAATTTTATAAAATATATTATAGGTGCAAACACGATCAGTATTCCTAATAAATGATGGATATGAAGCATTTAAATAACTTGCTTGCTTGAACAATTTTTTATCGTATAATTACTAACTGTACAAATTTTCTCATTTTGCTGCAGTGGAAAAATATTTAGCTGCATCGTCCAGTACATTGCCCATACCTTACCTAAATCTATTGCTGTTACTGATCGTAATTATTACAGGTAATCCTAATAGTAAACTAGACTAAAAAGCAAAATAAGTGCTTAAATATAATAATATACAGACCCACCTTAAATTCTGAAGGAACTGACGCTAAATTCTGCAAACACACTTTATAAGAACAATTTTAAAATTTTCTGTTGGATATTGTTAGGCAATAATATTTACATATTTACATTTGTACAAGAAAATGAGTAGCTTTTCGAGCAAGTTTTTGTTTACCTTGGTCGAGTTCATAAGTTGATCCCAGTGTCTTTCTCGAATGGCTCCATTTTGCAGTTCTCCTACAGCTCTCAACGATGTCAATGTATTTTTTACTGTCGCTTCTAAACCCATGAAGGCATCCCAACTTCTCATATCCTTGTCCAGCATTTTTACTTCTTTTGCAAACTTTTTACACTCTATATCCATGTTTTCAACATCGATTTTTCTCCAAGGTGTCGTCTTCCAGTCGTCCACACATGTGTGAACGATGGTAATAAAATCCCATAATTGCTATTCAGACATAAAACACAATACTCTCACTTTTTTATCAATTATGATAAATTGATTCCATTAATGAAAGAAAAAAAAATTAACGTAACCGATGTATAAAATTTTATTATAGTTTTCTTCGTATTTTAGTAATTTTTTATTTTCAAAAAGTTTAAAGCAATACAATATTTACACTTTCTTCGGTGCACGGTTTGAGAAATTTTAACAATACAAAAATTAATAAAATTGCTTTATTACTTCGAGAATATTGTGTCAGCTAATGCGGCCATTTTCAAGACCAAAGGTAAAATAAACCCTTTTTATTTACTCATGAGAATTGCCGTAGGTATTGATCGAATCTATATTTTTGAAAAAATAAACCAAAAGTAGACTAACTCTCACTTGGGTACCACTACTACTTTACACAGTAGACACGTGCGTAGGCGACCACTTCAATTAAGGAAAATTGTCAGCGTAAGATGGAGACTTCATTTTGTACTTGCGAGTACGGCTTCCCAGTCAATGGAGTTGACCAGATTAAATGTTTTAAAGTAATAGTGGTACGTACTACAGTTTATTTTTTCTACCTTGAATGTTGTGGAGGTAATAAAGAAATTTCGTCAAAAATTCGAATGTTTAATTATATATTTCATTATAAGGCAACATGTTTTTACCTTTGCCATGCGCAGTTCCTTCCTGCATAACTTCAATAATTTAAATTCAGGAACGTTGACTTCAAACAACGAACCGGATTGTTGAATGTCTTTCATTTCTTTCTCCAATCTTTCGATATCTTTGTTGACATTATCTATCGCGGCATACGGAAAATTACACGAATATTGAAAAAACTGCTTCCTTTTAAATATTTCCCTGAAATAAACCACTTGGCTTTCGAAAGTAATAATTCTTTTTCTAATGCTCGTCACTTCGTTAGCTTGTAATGGTGCAAGTTGTTGTTTAATTGTAAGAGCAATCTTTTTGGTGTTAGTCCATTGTTCGGGAAGTTCCTGTAATAACACGTTTATTTCTTCGGGCAAATCCTGATCGTAATATTTCAAAAGATCAATTGTTTCTTTAAGAGGACAAAAGATTTCGTCCGTTTTTACTTGTCTTTCTTTAACTTTCAACAAATAACCCATCACGTTGACCAAGGCCTCGTAATCACCGTCGTTAACCATTTGTAAAAGTCCTTCGTCAGCAGACCTGATAAATTCTGCTAAATCTCTCAAATTGTGAGTGACTGTGTTGACGAGATGCGTTTTAAACATGTCGCTCCATTTACAAACCAAATTTAAGAGCGCCTGTTTGAAAGGTCTCACGTCCACTTTGAACCAAAAATTAAAAATTTCTTCCGATTTGAGCGATTCTACTTCCGCAAGAATGTTTTCGAAAGTGTCGATTTGTTCACGGAAACAATCGATGCTTAGAGAACTGGGAGTCGGAGCTGCAACGTCGTTTATTTTTAACAAGTCTAGCTCTTCTTGAGTAAGTTGCCTGCCATAAGTAAGAAATTGTTCCATGTAAACTTTCCTGTCGTCTAACCACAAATAAGAATAATTACTGAAACGACTACAAAATTCGAAAACTTCGTTTATAACGTGATCAACACTTTGCAAAATATCCTCTTTTATTTCTCGAATGTCGTCGTTCTCCTCAATTTGGATAGTATAACTTTTACTGTGTGTTTTTGAAAATTGAGGTACATACAAAGACATGTTTATTATCCTTTGGATGAGATCTACTACAAGCGCTTGAAGGCTGTCTGTTCTGTTTACATCTAACGATGGTGAAAATACAATGTTTGGTTCAGATAAAATTAACTGTGCTGCGAACAGGGGTGGCAATTTGTTGGTTGGATCCATGTGTTCATTAATGTATCCCAAACTGAAACGAATACGTCTACTGAATATTTCAATAATACAAAGTGACTAGCAGTAAATCGTCATCTATAGAAATTTACTTTCGTCTTCTTCTGCGGAAGACATCTTCAATGGCGTGGTCGAAGCGTCCTCGTTGACGATGTAGTGACGAATGCATCGCGTTCGGATTCAAACGCTTCGACCACGCCATTGAAGATGTCTTCCGCAGAAGAAGAGAAGACGAAACATCTGGTATCATTAACCAACCAAAACCACGGCAACTTAGCCCGGAAGTTATTTCATCAACTGTAGTAGACATCTGATAATGTTTGACAATGCCTAACAAAGGTATCTACATGCTAAACTGAATCAACTACACGCAATTCGATTAAATAAAGAACATTAAGTTTTTGGTCAACGATTTTCCAGATGTGATTGTTTGTCTTTCCTCATGTCTGAACAGCGATAGCACTTTCAGCTTCCTCGTCACAAAAGTGACAGGAGGAACTGGCAGTTAATCCCAGTTTGTTCCTGTGGTATCGCAGTTATCCGTGGCCTGTTAGGATTGCCACAAGAGTACTGGCTTTCTTCTTGCCGAGTCTGACAATTTATTTTCTCGACTCTTTGGCAGTTTGTAGGAATGATGATCAATAATGTCACGCAAATAGCAGTAGGTATATCCCCAACTGTTAATTTTCAGTATTCACTGTAGTCTTTCATAGTACCTTCGTATATCTTCGTAAGGCCTTCAATGAAATTCTATGAAATAATACAGTTAACAGTTTTTTTATTTACAGATGGCAATCATAATGGCAATTACTTAATATTAAACATCTCGTTTGCATGGAACAATTTCGATTTGCTGACCAAAAACTAAATATTCTTTATTCAATATTTCTAATGTATTATATTCCCTTTTCGCGTTTCAAACTTTACCTGCACCCTATCATCTGAAATAAATAGTTGAAAACTATTTTGTCAACGTAACTAATATATTTCATCCATTTCGGATCGTCGTCCATTCCGACAACTTCAAATAAATTCATGTTTTCATTTATTAAAACTTGAATCTCGTCGACTGCCTTTTTGATTTCCAACTCTCTTTTAGACGATTTCTCTTCGCAATCGTTGATACTTAACAAATTTTCTTTTTTTCCGTCTTTTCGTTGAAAAAGTGGCTGTCTAATAAACGGCAGAAAAATATTCCTTATTTGATTGAGATTATCCTGACTTTCCTGTATGTGCCGTTGAAGGTTACCAATTAATTCGTGGAATTTCGTTATGTAAGGCAAAAGATCTATAATTAATATGAATAAAAGAAATTCAGGTAATATTAGGTAAGAGAAAATTATGCAAACCAACCATCGGAATTCCACATTAAACTTGATTGTCCGATGTCAATTATGGAATCAATTTCTTGAATTTCTTGCTTAATCAGTTGATACTCAAAATCTTTTGTACACTTTTTAATTCCATTGTACCACTTAACACATTCACTTAAAATTTGTATATATTGTCGAAAAGTGTCATTTCGTTCGTACAATTTTAAAGCTACATCGGGGATGTTAGGAAATTTCATTTGTCGTAAATAATGAACTTCCCGAAGCATGGTCGATAGCTAGAGAAAATTCACCGATTTATGATAAAAGTAAAGTTATACAAATACCTTAATATATATAAATTTTGTTACTTTACGAGAGGTGATAGCAATAACAACGACGAACGTATTTACAAAGTCACCTAATCACATACCTACATTGATTCCGACGATTCTGTGACTTTGTAAGTTTCTCCAAAGTATATCATTATATTTATAAATTTATACAAGCTGTACAAGTATAATAATAATACATGTTTACTAACTTCTGGATGAAAATTGACATGCAAGTCGTTGTTTTTAGGATTATATTTAATCAAGCTGTCTTGAAGATGATTTTCGATCTGGAGGGGAACAGAAGAAGCCCATTCAGCAAATTGCTTTTCACTGAACAAGATTAATTCGCTATTCAAACTGTTAAATTGATCTACGATACACTGAGCGCCTTCTTCACCTGTAATTCTAAAATCAAATAGGTACATACGTGACAAGCGAAGCACTATTGGTACTCAAAAATGAGTATTTCTTACTGAGCAGCATTCATGTTTTCTAAATTTTGTTGAATTCTAGCTTTTAAACTGTTTATCCATCGCAAAGAACCGGCTAAAGGTGGCATAAAACGATCAACTTCGAATTTGCCAAACTTTTCTATGTAATCGAGCCGTTCATTAAATAGCATCTAAAATAAATTTTATTTATATAATAAAAACAGTTTTTAAATTTAATTCGTAAATTTTTAAATAAAAAGCATATTTTACCATTACCCCCTCGCATATATAACTATACCTACATAACTAAATTATACGCTTATTTTAAATCCAATTTAACTTCGTTTAAATCGTTTGCTTGGCGGTTCAAAGACGATTTCGAGATATGCCAAAGACGCACGTTAAAATTTAATATTTTTCTCGATTTAGTACAAATAGAAGTCACTGTACAGGGCAGTGTCCAATTTAAAAAGAGCATGTAATTGTGTAACGTACCATTTAATTAATCAACAATTAACGTTTACCTTAATGTCATCGACTTCTTCTTGGAGAAGGGCTAATATTTTATCGTAATTCTTTGTAAATTCTTCTTTGATGACAGATCTACCAAGTACACATTTTACTATACTTATTAGCTACAAAAGTTATTTTTCTTTTGTTTAAAAACAAATTAATTAAATATATAAGTAAAAGGGACATACTTTAAAAATTCCTTCTAAATTAGCAGCATCGTCAAACGCTTGACAAAGTATCGAAGCTAATTTTAAATCTAAGTGATAAACTTTTACCGTAAACTCCTCAAATTCCACTTTAAAAGAATTATCATCGGGATTTAAGATCTCTTGTGCCTTGCTCGTAAATGCCAAAAAACATTGCTGAAATTCATTTAATACATCCGCTACCCTACCGCTGAGAGTTTTTCCCCTTGAACTGCCAATTTCGACTTTTTCTAATTTAGTAAATTCAATGACAGTATTAAAAAACCATTGGACGGTATGAAGACGACTTAGAAAAATATTCAGACGAGAAAAAACGGCGTTCTTATGGAAATTCCATTGTCGATCTACATCTTTGGTGAATCTGTGGATATTCTTTTTGAAACTAGTAAAGGCCTCAATAAAATTTTTCATTATATCAACAACTAATTTCACCCGTTGCGATGCTTCGTCAATGTCGCTATGAAACAACGTTGTTGGATCTAAATATTGTCTTGCCTAAAAAATATTAATAAAAATGAATTTCTATAAAATCACAGAAATGTTTCTAAGCTTACGAATGCCATCTAATTCCTAACTAGAAACTCAAGTTTTTATTCACCTGTTCGATAAGCAAGTTACTAATTTGTTTCAAAAGTGTTATAATTCTCGATTGATCGTAATACTTAGAATTTGCCCATATTAAACAAACAGTTGCCATCAGTGGTGGAAATAACGGTGTATATTCGCTGAAATCAGTTCCTTCTAAAAGGCCGACATATTTCTTAAGGGGTTTGAGATAAATATTAACATCTTGTGCTTCCGCTAAAGCCATAATGATGCTTTTGAAAAGATTTTGGAAACAATTATAGTAAGCACTGTCGGTTTTCTCCAAAATTGTTGCCATGCTTTTAACTCTCTTTTCCCTTAATTGATCGTAAATGTACTGTAAATTTTTTAACCTTAATTCCCAAAAATGCAATTCTAAAGAAAATTCCAACAATTATAAACCAATTTAAAATAATCTAAATTTCAACCTGCAGCCGGTCCAAGTTCCGATGATGAACTGTTCTCAGAAGGTACACCACAATTAACGATATCATTAATTTGAGTTGCCCATTTTATCATCACCCCTTCAATGGCGCTTTTCGTGTAAAGATCAAACGTTTCGCTGTTAGATTGTTTTAAAATTTTTCGTTCTTCTTCTTCAACTTTTTCGATTCCTATTGGCATCGGGAGCACCGTTTGCCCATTAACCTGACCTCTTACTTGACAAACACTGCTCTTAAGATTATGAATATGCTTTTCTACATCTCTTGATATTATTTTTGGCCAACCTTTATGATTATTTTCGTTTGAGAGTAAAGGTACCAGAATCTGTTAAGTATACGAGAAATTAAGGGAGATATTTCGAAAAACAAAACAAAGTCATTTTATTGATACCTCATTCACAAGAGATGCCAGTTGATCTATAATTTTACTAGACAAATCTCCCATTATAACAAAATCAGCAGGATTACTTTTCGTTATTGAACAAGCATTCTTTTTTACGAAAAAAACCCCTGCAAGTCAAAAGTAATAGATGGTAAATAATAATAAAATTCATTATCATCATCTTCATAAAAATTTTACCCTTAGTTTTCAACTGTGGTAACGGAAATGTATTGCTAGTTAAAAGTTGAATGGTCGGTGTCAGATAAATTAATAGCAAAGAATTGTTAGGCATTTCGAAAAATCTTTTCACCGCTTCTTTGTTTTCCTCACTCGCCATCATTTTAGCCCATTTTTCGACTTTTAAACGTAGCGATTTCTGCACATACGAACTCAAAAGCTCAATCCTGTTATCATTTTGGGCATCCATTTTACGCGATCGAGGTGGTATTATTTTAATGAGGGATGGAGGGTAAGTGTACAATACATTTTTTTATTTCTTCGGTTAATAATAATAATAATAATAGATATAGTACCTAATAATAAAACTTACTCTGGTAAAAATGCTGATAAATTGATGAATCTTACGCTAAATACAATATTGATAAACAAATTACTTATGCATGTACTTATATAGTTTAGTTTAAAGGAGACAACTAGGTAGGTACTGTGAAATATTTCAGAAAGATAAACGGCACAGCCTGATACGCATACGAATCGCGTGATAATCAGGATCATGACAAAAAGAAAATGTCGCAAAGTTTGATTCTTAACTGTGTACAATTACACTGCATCACATCAATCAAAATTCGTATTTATGTATGTATGTATATAAATAGATACCTAACCGGTATTGCCAAAAGGCACGGAATCATTTCATACAAATGAAATTATACCTAAAAGTTATTTTCGGCAGATTGTTATTGTCGAAATTAAAAATTTGTATGGTATCTTGTTTATGTATCTATACAATTCTTTTTGGATCACTGATGGAAATTGCCGATATTTTACGACTTTATTTACCAGTTACAATGTCAAATTAAACAATCAAATCCAACTAAAGTTCATTGTCAATGACAGACTACCATTAGGTAGAATCTACCGAATTAATTTAAATAATTTATCAATTTTGTATTCACGTTCTAATCCTTTGCCTTTTTAATTTAAAATTAAATACTTATAATAAAATTTTCTAACGACGAAATTAAACAATCAGTTATCATTTTCTTTTTTAATATATCTTCTATTTAAAATACCTGGAGGAGAGTATCGTTTTTTATTTATTTCTTGCTTTCTAATTTCATTGTTTTCTTCCGAACAAAATTTAACGATTCGTATAAAAATCTAATTAAAAGGGCGTTAACTTTCAGTAATTTATGACTCCATTGTGTAAAAAATTTTATGTATTGAATTCAAATTTAGGAAATTTACACAATGAAAAAATAAAACTAAAACACCCTTCTCAATACCTTCTGACTTTTCATCGAAGAAAGTCGTTAGTCGATTTATTTTTTTCCGATCTGTTCTATTTTAGGTAAGTCTATTTATATATATATATATATATTTATTTCTATATTTAATTTGTTTATAAGTTTATAAAAATTAAATATTTAATAAAAAAGTCTACTTATTCGTAAACTATCACCTAAATTAAAATAAAAATTATTATTAATAGTGAAATGTACTTTTAAAAATTACTAATTACATATTTTCTTTTAATTTTGTTAGGAGAAAAAATTACAATGCAACTGAACTGGGATATTTTACAAGGTTTCTTTTATCCTGTAAGTTTTATATTCATTTGCCTAGTTTTGTACCATTATTGGCAACAGTCTACGCGATATGTAAAACTAGGACGAAAATTACCAGGGCCAAAACCACTTCCGTTCTTCGGAAATGCTTTAGAAGCCCTCTTAATGAAACCCGATGGTAAATGAAAAACGTTTCTCAGATCGGAAAAGAAAGAACAATATTTTAAGCCAGAAAAATAATTTTTAGATATTGCTGAGTACGTTTTGAATAAATCAAAAACTGATTTTAAGAATAACAGTATTGTGGGAATATGGCTGGGTTATAAGTTATACGTTGGCCTAATTAATCCCGAAGATGTAGAGGTATTTTTGTTCTATTCCGCAGGATTATAATTAATGAAAATATTTTCAGATTATTTTAGGAAGTCAAACACATATCCAGAAATCTGAAGAGTACAGATATTTTAAACCATGGTTAGGTGATGGATTGCTCATTAGTAGAGGTAAATAAAATAAACATGAATGAATATAGTATTAAATCAAGGTTTCTTTTTATTACCAAGGTGAAAAATGGAAAAACCATCGAAAAATAATCGCTCCAACATTCCATATGCACATTTTGAAGACATTCATTAATTCGCTTAATAATAATGGCAACAACTTAGTGAAGCGATTAGAAAACGAGATCAATAATAATTTCGACATTCATGATTATATGAGTAGAGTAACAGTAGATACATTGCTTGGTATGTATTTTTTTTTTAATGAACATAAATTTACTTATGAATGTATCTATATAGAAACCGTAATGGGCATTGAGAAGCCTAAAAATGAAACCACGAGCTTTGATTACGCCAATGCTGTCTTAAAGTAAGTATCACACACTTATTGTTTTTTTATACGTATATAATATAAAAAATATAATCTAAATCGTTCATTGGAAGTATATTGGAAACGAAAAGAGGTATCGACTTGAAACTTCGTATCCCTTAACTACCAGAAGTGCGCCTTTTTTCTTCGTTATTTATTTGAAATAATGACCAATTTTATTTATTGAATTCCTTACTAAATTTAAAGGTAACCATAATAAGAGTGGCATACACCTAAATTTAATATTTTTTAATTTATGATCAATTCAACGTGAAAATTTTGACAGAAACAGTGACGAGGAAAGTATTACCTCGGAAACCAAGAAAGTTAGAACTTATTGAATCAAAGTAGATGCGATGCCCCAGAACGAATCAAACTTATACAGCAATAATTATTAATCATGCTAATTTCAGCGATTGTTATTTTTCACGGCTTAGTATCTGAAAGATTACATTTCGTGATTTACATGAATTAAATGAAAAACGCAAATTTTTAAAAAAATCTCTTTTTTAAGGTAGGTATCAATTTATATATTTTTTTTTAATTTTCTTAAGGCGTAATTAAACAGGTACAGTATGGTGAATTTTTATGAAAGCATCCACATAAAATGAGTAAGTACATACATAAGATTAACAGCTTAATTCTTCAAGTAGCTTTTTTAAAATATTTTCTTGGAACAGTCAGTCGCAATATTTAGTGTAAATAGGCACTTTTCATAGAAATTCACGCCTACACTTATATAACTAGATAGTATTTACAAAGGGTTGTCGGGAAAGGAGTATTGCGGTTTCTACTTTTATTCAAAAGAAAAATTTTAAGTAGTAACTTTCTTGGTTCCCGACATAATATTATTCTCGTCACTCATCCATCATGAATGTTACTTTAAAGTTTAATAAGATCTTCAAAAAACATAAAGAATAATGGTTCACTCCATTTAAAGGAATATTATATATATCATAATATATATATATATCTATTTTTTGTAGACTCTGCACTATAATTCATAACAGACACTATAAGTATTGGTTACAAAGCGATTTTATTTTCAAATTAACTTCTTTGGCTGGAACACAAACTCATTTAATAAACATCATTCACAGACTAAGGAATAAGGTGAGTGCACAACTTATCCATCTTTTATAAAAGTTCTTCAACCTATTACAAAAAATAGATAAATATTTATTTTCGTTTTCAGATTGTAAAATTTAAAACTGAAGGTGTATCATTAAAAGTAAATGCCGGAGAAACAAACTCCACACCGATTTCATTTAGCGACAACGGCCTTAATGATCTTCAAGGATCGAACAAAAATTTTTATAGTTTCGGAAGTGCAGTTAGAGACGATTTAGATGAAGCTGATGAAATAGGTAGAAACATTTACTAATTCGTATCAATATTATTATTTGTTTTACAGTAAAATGGTTAAGTAGTACGAAAAAGTAATAATAAAGTAGTAGTACAATTTCTTTCAAAATAAATATTGTTAATAATACATTTATGATTGATCACACAGGTGAAAAGAAAAGACGCCCATTTCTTGAAGAGCTGATTGAAACGAAATTGACAAACGCAGGGTCATTTACTGATGAAGAAATTAACGAAGAAGTCGATACCATTTTGTTTGAGGTATTTTTGTATCTGGTTCTTTTTAATTTTAACAATTATATCTAATGTTAGCTTTGTTTAGGGTCATGATACAACAGCTGCTGCAATGAGTTTTGTTTTGTCTCTTCTTGGAATTCATCAAACTATTCAGGAGAAGGTATTTCAAGAGTTAAACGAAATTTTTTATGGTTCTAATAGATCTGCTACGTACGAAGACACAGTACAAATGAAATATCTCGAAAGGGTTATTATGGAAAGTCTTCGACTATATCCACCCGTGCCCATGATTGCCAGATCATTAACAGAGGATGTTTGTTTAGGTAAGATTTGATAAACTGTAGGTACGGTTATGAACCTATAAATTTATCATTGATTCGATCGTTAACACGAAAGTTGTTTCACTTTCTACAAAAGCTATTACATTTTCCAATAAAGAAAATATGCTTAACAAACTTATATTTCAGCATCAGAACGATATATACTACCAAAAGGCACCACAGTAATCATAGGTACTTATTTATTACATCGTAGACCTGAACTATACGAAAATCCTGATGTTTTTGATCCCGATAATTTCCTTCCGGAAAGGTGTGTTGGCCGCCATCATTACAGTTATATTCCGTTCAGTGCTGGACCAAGAAGTTGTGTAGGTAGGTTACTATTTCATAGACCAATACATAAAGAACTACACCGATTACTGAACAAGATTTGCATATATAAGTTACATTTTGTTAATAATATAATTATATTTTGTATGTACATTTCTATCTTATTCTAGGGAGAAAATATGCAATGCTTAAAATGAAAATTATACTATCAGCTATTTTACGTAAGTTCAAGGTATATTCGGATATATCAGAAAAACATTTCAGATTACAGGGTGACATAATTTTGAAACGAGCGGACGGATTTAAAATAAGAATAGAAAACAGATTAAGCTAAAATAGCAATTTGTGTGATATCTTACGTTAGTTAAAATATTCACTGTATAACAATAAAAAATACTAATCACAAGGGTGATTTTGTATCTTTTCTGTCCTTCAAACTCCCACCCTATACAAGTATTTTTAAGAAAACTCTAAAAAAATCGAAAGTTCCATAAATTTCTAAATCATTCTGTCATGTCCGAACATCCTTCACCCACTAAAACTGCTAATATTCCTAGAATTTTCTAAAACATTTCAAATATTCCAAAATTTTATCAAAAATTATAGACTATTTCAAAATGTTCTCGAAAGGTCCATTACTTTATATATTTTCATATTACGGCTGGTAACATGGATATAAGTGCATGTTTAATTCTAGCTATTTTAAAATATTTCGCTCCGCTAATCTATGCAACTTAGGCATAAAAGGTGTATGGTGGGTTGTATATATATATGATTGTTTTTTTTATTTCTACTGAATCAAGCCAAAGAAAAGATTAAAATGAAATTTTATCACCCCCTAAAAACTCCTTCAAACCAAATTTCATCGAAATTATTGAAACTGTGACTCCTGCATCCTAACACCATCGTGTATCACAGAAAAAGGCCTCACCCTTATTTTCAACAGATACTTTACTTACCCACCTGCAGCAGCTTAACTCGTTTCGAATTTGATAAATTAAAGTACTATCCTAAAATAAATTGACCTTATTGAAATTAAATTGGCTTAGTAACGACAGGTTCGCATTGATAATGCCCATGTGTACACTCAGTAAAATTGTGTTGGTGGTAAATGGGGTGCCTCCTATTTTATTTATTTATTAATTTACCATGGAAGGTTTATCATATATCAAGTTATTAGCAGTAGATATATTGTCATTTACTGATATTTAGTGCTAACTGGAGTATTTCATACTAATTATTAATTTATTTATCACAAACATAAATAGAAAATAAAAACAATCAAACACCAACATGTTTATTTAAAATAAAATTTGAAATTAGAAATTTTCCTGTACTCTGAAGTGCTTTTGGAGTTTGTTGGATTTTATACCCAATTTTGTTCTCCACTTTGACTGCATCCTATGCATATACAATAAATCTCTGGCTTTGCTAAAAGAAAGTAATGAACAAATGATATATAATTTTTTTTGTTTAAGATAGTGATACTTACCTAGCAGAAATTTCCTTATTAGTTGCAGTCCAACCCAATATTCTATAAGTTGCTAAGATTTTGCCTTTAATACTTTTACAACTTGGCTTGAAATGATTTGGGTTAATTTTCTGTTTATAGTAACAAAAAAGACTGCGATGGCCTACTACTTTACCAGATGGTAGTGCTAATTGATAATCAGCCCCATCAATTTCAGGAACATTGATCTAAAACGTATATTAAACATCTACATATCACTACATTCAGCTTATGTTTGCAATATAGATTTACCTCCTCGTCATAATCAATATTTTCATCATCTGCATCAGGATAAGAAGAAGAATAATCATAAAAATCTGCATATTCAATTAATGTCTCCCCTTCATGAAGCATTTTACAATGTCCTTTATCAATCATATGTTGCTGAGCTGCTTGTGCACCATAGAATGACCTTCCCTTTTCATTACACCATATGCACATGTGACCTAAAAAATTACGTGATATTGAAACATACAACTTCACACTTCTTAGAGTACACTTTTTTATGAAATATTTATTTTATATTTATATGTTTTTTTTTTTTTTCAAGTGATAACTTTAATATAAATTTGTCTTACCAATCATAATTTTTTCACCAAGATATTTCAAAAGACCTCGTATGTCTACACAAAACTCTGCATCAGGAATAAAAAACGAATGGCTTGTTGCCATGTGTTTTAAACATTTCAAAAGAGTAGAACTATGATGTGCACAAAATAAACAATTATTTTTATCAATAGGATTTTCTGTATCTTCGTCCCATTCATCTGAATCTACCTCTTCTTCTTCAATGCTGTCTGTTGATACCTTTTCTTGTTTGTATGAATTATTGCCATGTTTGTGTTTTTCCTCGTTTTCCTTGTGCTTCTTTGAATTTTTATGATTGAGAAAAACATTTTTATTTCTAAAACTTTTCCCGCAAATTACGCAATATTCGTTTTTATTCTCATGTTGATCATTGTTACGCAGTAAGACGACTCTCCTTATGAATTCCTCACTTGATATGGGAGGCAATTCAGCAACTTTTCGTTTTAAATTATATCGATGCCAATCAGTTTTATAGTGCGATCGTTGTAATTCTGGGTCATTGAAGACAACACCGCAAGTTACACAAGTGAAAGGCGAAGACATGCTTATTTTTCTTGATAAACAAACAAAACTTGCTTTTATTTGAAGATGCAGCCAATGGTTACAAAATTAAAAGTATTTAAAGTACACAATTTGGTTGAACACAACAAATTGGAATGACGAAATCAAAAGAAATTACTATTAATCAATTGCAAAGAGAAACCTGCTAGAACTACCCAATTTGTGGCAACCATTATAAACTAGGCAACCATACGCACGAGGATTTGTGCGCACAACTATAGCAGAAACTAAATCATACGGTCAACGGTCACAGATTAGGGAGGTTTATAGATGGTTCAATCGATAATCGCCATCTATTGACTGGAGCACACACCAAAAAGGAAAAGGCGGGGAATTTAAACAGGTTGTAATTTCGTTTTCAATTTTCAAATTTTTCTAAGTAATGAAATTAGAATTTAACATGTAACAATCTATTTTCCAAAAGAATATAATAAACCATAAAATATTCTTTTAGTTGGTAGATTGTTACATGATAAATTCTAATTTCATCAAAATAAAACAGAGGATACATAATGCAAAAGAATGAATATGGCTAATAAATAATTTTACTGTATAAAATAAATTCAGCTGTATAAATTGCGTTTACAATTAACAAATATACTCAAAATTTCTAAAATGTTTCCTACTTAATAGACAACCCTCATTACGTAAATCTTGCAAAATAAAATTTAATTATAAAATACTTTTTCTCTTATACAACCCATGTCACGTTGTACTACAGCGCCATCTCTGGACTGGAGTATCACCTATTTCGCAATTGACAGATTGAACACCCTCTGGCGATGTCAGAAGTCATAGAAGTAAGTTCTCGTTTTCTAGGGTACTGTCGGTATATAGCCTAGGGTCTAGGTGTCGGTACTGTCAATGGTATTGTAACACACTAGCACCACCAGTGTCGCAAATAGGAAACACATTAAGCATAAGCACTCTCTGCTAGTGGCAGTAGTAAACCTTCCTTGATCTATGGCGATCTATGGCAGTAGTAAACCTCTCTAATCTGTGGTAATCCACTTCCGATAACTGTCTCAAGTTCTAAGTACGAATACGGGTGGGGAAAATATGCAACGTGGTGTCACTGAATGCGGCCATAACCAGCCATACTTAAGAAAACGGAGAGAAGCCGTGGTGTTTAACAATATTTTTAATCAAAATATTTAATAGTTTCAAACAATACTTTATTTGAACGCCAACAGTGGTTCCCAATGTTCGATGTGTTGGAGTGTTAATATTTGACTAAACATTCCGTCACTAACCGTAAGTAATACAATATTAACTAAACATACATACATGCATATGTAACTTAGAAAAACATTTGACACACATGAAAATGGTGCACATGAGGGCACGGATAAATATCGATTATTTTTGATTAACTTTTCCTTTTAAAGTATTTTTTTTTTTCAGATTAGGACTTGAAAGCACATAGTGCTATTGTGAAATTGTTAAAATACTATCTCAATAAAAGAATTCTCTGCAGCTGTTGGAATCGTCCAAAGGGGCGCAACCTTTTTATATGACTTTAGAAAAACCAAAAGGTAAAATTAAAATTATAAGTTAAAATGCAAAAATAATATTTTTGAAAAGGGATATTCCATTTAATTTTCTGTATTATACAACCTTTAAGGGCTTGTCTCATTATTTTTAGCACTAATTTTAATTCTAATTTATTTATTATTATGTCAGTATACGGAAGTTACATATTTACTAATTTTGATTGTATTTTGAAGTTATATTGAGCACGTACAGGAGAATGTGACGCGCGGTCGTCATCTTATTTTATACATCCGTTCTCGAACGTTGCCAAATCGACAGAAAAAAATTGTATATACGCTATAGAACGACAAAGCTTAAATAATATTATAATTATATAATAAATAAGGAGCGTCAGTATCCTCTGTATGGTTTAAAGGGATTACTTTCTTCAGGAAGTAGACATGAATTATGTATCTTTTCTTTAGTTCTCATTTTTTTTAAAATGTCCGAAAATGTTTTTTGGACCTAACTAATAAAAGAATATAAATAAAAAGTATGTTAGTAAAACGCCTGATACTCGAAACGAATAAAAAAATCATTTTCGTCAATTTATATATATGTATATACATATATATATATAATAGATATATATATATATATATTATATAACGAATGAGAACGAGAAGTTGTGCCTAAAGTATATATAATAACAGTATCGAATATTGCGACCGCGACGCGCTTGATCAAAAGGATCGACCGTACGTTTTGTACAACGGAGCGTAGTTAGCAAGCGCAATGAAAGGAACATCAGTTTCTGCTTTTTAAGGAAGTTTATCGGTTTGTTTGGTATTTGCTGGATCATTATTGTTTTCAAAAAATTAAAGGGGCGTTTTTCAGCCTCCATGCTGTCGCCCATTTTCTGCGATGATGGTAAGATACAATTTCTGATGATATTGTATGGTACCCATTTACTCATTATTTTATTGCATATTATTGTTTAACGTAATTAAACTAAGATATCATATAGGTAAAGAATGTGCCAATTTATAAATGAGGAAGAAAATGAGTTTAATAAGATCAAATACATAAATAGCAAGTAAAATTATATTCCTGTTTAAAATTGAAAAAAATGTCCTAAGTTTGCATTTTTTGTTGGTACAATTTTATTCGTTTAACTAAAATATCGTATAAATTCAAACATATGAATAATCTAGGTGCATTATGTATATAACAGTCGGCTACATAGTAATCAATATGTGCAGTCCATATTCTTGTTTTAAAAAGCACTTTTTTCCATAAGAATTGTGAACGTATCGTTAGTGAGTATTATTTGTATAAAAATTTGCGTAATCACGCAAATCGACACTACGTTTGTTTAGAAATATTTTTTACATTACAATTTTATTTTTTCTCATGAACGTGAGTGAACAAACAAACAGTATTCGAATAGGATTTTTACAATATGTTTGAATTTTTTTATCATTGTTATTGTTGATCGAGTCCCGATTTCCGAAATATGTCACCATTAGTCGCCTCTTACGACACGCTGGGACCAGCGGTAAGACTATTCTTTCCCGGTCTTACACGGGTGTGAATATGAATTTCATCCAAAATAACTAACATTAAATTTGCATATTATTATGTACTAGTTGGCTATTGGTTTGTATTTATGTCAAAGTCGTTTTTGTAAATTAAATGTAGTTAAAAATATTTTAATGTCCTGCCAAATGCAGGTAAAGTTTTTCGTTTGTAAAATAATGTTTTCATATGATCCCGACCACTGGAAATAGGACAGTTGAAACAGTATAATCAATGTAAATCAGTGAATCCATCATTTACCAATGATTTTATTTTATACCCCCTGGGGATGTATATATTCCTGTCAAGATCAGTAGGATTTAAAAACCGACACTTTAATAAGTTCATAATTATCAATTAGAAAAACTAACTGGTAGTTTTCAGTGAGTAAGTAGAAATTAATGTGATAATATTTTAAAATTTAGATAAATTTAAAAATTGTTCACATCAACAAGTAAGCGCCGATTTTTATTGTTTATATATATGTATATATTTGACTTCTTGTCATTAAAATTATATTAGATCGACTTATAATATGAAAACCGTTGTTAAACTGCAGAAAAGAAAAACGTCAGGTAATTTAATAACAGTTAATTTAGTGTTATAAATAAAAGAAGGCATCGTGTTTGAGAAATCAATAAATTAAAACCAATTACAATAAGTATTAGGCTATTAAATATACGTATCATTAAATATTAGTTTATTATAATAATGATGAAAAAATTTAAATCAATATTTATGTCTGAAATAAAATGAAAACTATTGTTCTTATTAATAAATATTAGATTAAATTTCAATATATATATATAATTGGTGGATTACCATTTGTTTTTGAGTTTATGTTAAGAAGTTGTTTTTTTTTTCTAATTATTTGTATTTCAAACAATAACTTTCATTTTTTACAGAAACATCATTAACAAGTAGTATAGTTGGGAGCTTGGGGTATTGGCACATTAGGTGCATGACTTCGCAGCGTCAAGAACTCCACTGTAATAGGTAAGTTTTGGATACGTTTCGAAAATATGTTAGAATTATAATTTTTTTGTAGGACCACCAAATCTTCTTCTAATAGGCATCGGAAACTTCAGCCTTTTAGGGAAACGTGACTGAAAGCAACAATAGGGCATTTCAAAAGTTTATTTTCTTACGATATAAGCACATCATTTTATCATGGGCAGTGTCAATATAAACAGAAGCGTTAGCGATGCCTTCTACCGTTACAAGATGCCACGAATCGTGGCTAAAGTAATAAGTTTATATCTGTTGTAATATTGTCTTGTGTAAATGATTATATTTTTGATCCTGTTTTATAGGTGGAAGGAAAAGGAAACGGAATCAAGACGGTAATTGTAAATATGACTGAAGTTGCAAAAGCTTTGGGCAGGCCTCCCACTTATCCCACAAAATATTTCGGGTGCGAATTAGGTGCTCAAACCCAATTCGATTTCAAAAATGAACGCTTCATTGTCAATGGTTCTCACGATGCCTTTAAACTTCAAGATCTATTGGATGGATTTATTCGCAAGTAAATTTTGTTCAGTAACTCATTTATTCTTCGTTATAACATATATTTTTGTTAAGGTTCGTGCTTTGTCCGGGGTGTGATAACCCTGAGACTGATTTAATAGTATCAGCGAAAAGAGGAACCATATCTACCGGTTGCAAAGCTTGTGGTTATCACGGTTTATTAAAAGAAAATCACAAGTTAAACACTTTTATTCTTAAAAACCCGCCCAATATGAATCCCGCCGTGCAGGGATCGTCGCTAACAGAAGGAAAACGCACGAAACGAAGCAAAAAAGTAAACGGTGACTCACAAGGTACGAACAATGGGGACGGCCAAGGTGACGAAGAAGTCGGTTTAGAAGCTCCAGCAGATTTAACATTTAACGATGTAATTTATAGTTTATTTAATTGTCGGTATCAAACATATTAATTTATTGTTCTACAGAGTACTGCAAACGAAGAAGACGATGGCACCGAATGGGCAGCGGATATTTCTGAAGAAGCGGTTAGAGCACGAATGCAGGACTTAACCGATGGCGCCAAAAATATCACTATCACCGACGATTTGGAGAAATCTGAAAAAGAACGATTGGATATGTTATACGAAATGGTTAAGAACAAACGTGATGCCGGACTTTTAGAAAACTCCCAAGCTCAGAAAGAACTTGTGAATGAAGCTGAACGTCTTGAAATTAAATCTAAAGCAACTCTCATTTTGGCCGAACTGTTATTTAATCAGAACATTTTACAACAGATTAAGAAGCACCATTCGCTTCTCTTACGTTTCACTCACGAAGATAAAAAAGCTCAAAAATATTTGATGGGCGGATTAGAACAGGTTATAGCGATGCATCGCGATACTCTAATAAACAAAGTTCCTGGATTATTGAAAGTTTTTTATGATATGGATATTCTTACGGAACCTGCAATTATCGAATGGGCTGATAAGGTGTCGAAGAAATACGTTTCTAAAGATGTTTCACAAGAAATACATAATAAAGCTGCTCCGTTTATAAAATGGTTGAAAGAGGCCGAAGAAGAAGAATCATCGTCTGATAGTAAAGACGACAGTGACGAAGGCGTCGAAATCGAATACAACGATCGCGTACAAGTATCGCAGATGAAAGCAGCTCCAACACCTACAAATAATACATCTAAAATCCTTGCAGGCGCAGACGACGATGAAGATGATGTGGACATCGATGCCATTTAAATAATTATATTATACAAATTGAAACGTGCAAAAATAGATTTCAGTAATTCGTATTATCAAATAGAAGCTTGTTGCTCATTTTTTTTTTATGAAATCTGTTATTGCACTAAGCTTAAAGTAGAAAATATAATATTGATGTTTTATAACTTTTATGTTAAACATATTTCATAATTGCTTGAGAGTGTCCCCAAATTTTTTTTCTGGTATGCAAAGCAGCTTCATTTTATTAAAACACCTAAATATTAGAAACCAGCACTATTTCAGTTGTACTTTTAAATTACTTTTTTTTTCTATTTTCGAAACCTAATGAAGCTGCTAACAGCAACTTAAGAAAGCTCATACTGTTATTATCCTTATTATATAATTATTGATATATATAAACACATGTTGAATAACTTACCATGTATTACATTAGGTTGGATTTATTGATTTATATTGATTATTAAAAACTTATAGTAGAAATGACGTCTTTTTTTTAATTACCTTACCTATAAACTTTATTAAATGCTCAACTGACTACCCAAATACTTATTATAAGAAAGGAGTATATATTGAAAAAAGAGACAATCGAATGTATTGTGTAATCAAATACAAAACAATGTTTAATAATTCATTTACCTTATTTAAGATTTAATAGAAATACTTTTCTTAACTGTAGCTTTTATTCCAGATATTTCACCTGAGTACCTAGCTAACTCTTTTCGCACTTCTCTGACCTAAAAGTTTTTTTGTTTAATAATTTTACTAAACGCTATAAAAAAGCATTTAACTTACAGCTCCTTTTCTTCGAATCTTAGCCTTTCTGTATTTCATTCTGTTCTTTACTCTCGGATTACGCTGTTCCTTTTTACGATGTGGTAATAAGCCCTTATTCTTCGCAATTTGATAAGAAATTGGCCTTTTTAACCCTAATATAACAAAAAGTTATATTGCTAATATTGAAATGTTATTACATACAAAATAATGCAATAAGTTTAAAAAAATCGGACCTGTGGTTTCGTTAGTATCGGTTTTTGATTTCGCTAAAACACCAAGCTGTTCATTTTCAACTGGATTTTCTTTAAATTGAATACTAGTGTCTTGTACAGATTTGGTTTCATATTCAGGTTCATTTTCAGTTTCCTACAATTTTTAATACAATATAAATGTATGAAATGTTAAATTATGGCACCTTACTTGATACTCTGATGGCATTTTTCGAATTCCTTCGCTTATTTGATGAAAAACGTGATCCATTTTATTCAAAAGCTGTCTGTATTCATACAATCTTTTAATAACTGGATGAGTTTTAATATCGGCTTTTTGAGATTTAAGTAATAAATATATACCAATGTTTACCAAGTAGCTGTAAATGTGCAACTGTCTTAATTATTATAGTTACGAAACCATGTAATATGGTACATTTAAGTAATAATATATTATTTTGTATTCCAAGTATATATTTACTTCTATACTTACTTCAAAATCAACTGTAAGTGCATATTGAGAAATTCAGAAGCTTTCTTCTCATTTACTCCACTTGTACTAATGTTATTTTTCAGTAAGTTCAAGATACGTTTTGTTGTGATAAACTTTTCTGAAAATAAAATTATACAATTTATGTATAATACAGTGTATTACACTGTACCTTTTGAATCTTCAATAAGTCCAAAAAACTCAGGGGCATCTGCTCGAAAGATATCCATCTTTTGACGTTTGGTTAATTTTGAAACATCAGTAATAACAGTTTCTTCAATTTTTGTGATATCTTCAATGTTTTGCTTTAAAATATACATGTAAAATAACAATTTACCTACATGTATATTATATATATAAGATTGTAATTTACCTTCGAGAGCATATCAAAATGAAAGTCTGCATCTTGTAATTGTTGCACTAATTGGAGCTGCAATTGTTTTGCCTCTTCTTCTTCTAAATCAGCTAATAATGCATCTCTGCCTTGGTAAGTATTATAGTCCTTATCAACATAATCTGTTGAATAATATTTCTTTTTTCCCTTTCCCCATGCCCTTATGTCAGGAATATCATCATCCTCCTGGCCTTCAACATCACTCATGGCAATATCACTACTTTCATTGTCAGAGTAGATACCAAATACTTCCTCCTGTTTTTCAATATAACAAACCTTATGTGTAACGACTTCTTTTTAATAAATACATTTGTAATAAAAAAGACAATACAATAAAACCACATACTTTATCATCAGAGTCATTTCTCTCAGGAACAACACTTTGTAAATCTTCCTCATTATCATCTGAATGAAAATAATCGTCAGATTCATCAAACCTAAAAGATTACTGTTGATTAAATTTATTTTTTAAATAAGAATACTCAAGATTTACCGAATATGTTGACTGCTCATTTTGATAATTTAATAAGTATAGTTAGTTAGTTATTTATGGAGATACTCATGTCACGAATAGGAGATCAAAATCACATTAGATCAAAATGATCAATCAAAACCACATCAAAATCTAAGGTTAAGTTTAACAGATGGTTAACGTGGTTAGCTGCAAAGGATTGCACATACTACTACTACACTAAATAGAATAATTTTCAATGTTTAACAGTGAAGACCATACCCATGGGTTAAATATCTTTATTTTTATTAATAATTGATGAAATAACGGTCTATTTGGACATTGCCCTTATTGTGATTTATTTAATGAATATTAAAAAAATAATAATAATTTCTATTTATTTCAATTAATTAATCCTAATAAAATTATTATGAGACATTGCATCGATCCCTTCTGCTTCGATTATCTACAGTTTGGTCAGATGCCATTTGCAGCTGTTTTGCTAATTCAAAGTCTATTTCTTCCTGTGTAAGTTTTTTACTTGGTCCCTCCATGGAGTGTGCCAATTCTCTTGCTAAAGCTTCATCGAATTGCTACAAGTAACTTATATTAGTAAATAAATGGTATAAATATAGCATCCAATGTGCAACAAATACCGTTCCATCATGTAAACTAGTAGTGGTAGAAACATTGTTTGATACTAAACTAGCTTGCCTAAAGTTTAAAATAAAATTTAAATTACAATAAGTTATTCTTGCTATTAATTTGAAGTTACTTACAGAGCCTTTTCACGAAAACTCTGAAGCTTTCCTTTACATTTATGATCTGTTGGGTGTCTATGTTTTAAACAGAAATTATTGTTGCAATCCTTACAAACTATTGGAACAATTTCTTTATTCTTACATCCTTTAACAATGCATCTATTGATAAAAACTTCCTTTTTCTTTAATTCAGAAGTACATTGATTCTCTATCAAAAAATAAATATTCAAACATTTTCATAATTTTTAAATAACTATTGTGTGAGTTTTAAATTAGATATATTTTTACCTATATGTAAATTTACTATCAGATCTGGTGGAACACCACGAGTGATTGGTACTGGTTGGTCACATAAGGGGCACACTGGTACTTTATTATCCTTTCTTTGAGAACAATTGTGACGAAAATGATGTTCACCACTAAGAACAAAAACCCAAGTACAATAGGCTATTGTTTTCGTTCAAGTAATTGAAAGCTCATAAAACTTACCAATAAACAAGTGAACATGCTTCACACTTTATTGGCAAAAAATCTGCAAGTTTTTAAAAATATTATTTCAAATACCCATCTCTATTCAAATAAACTCATGTTTAATTAGTAATTACCCAGTTTATTGCATCCACTTTGACTGCAATGTTTTCCAATATCAGGAAATTCCATTATACATGCAATAAATACAAATCACAATGGGTTAATTTCACAAAAGTAACTACAATAAGTGTATTGATATCAATATATATTAATAATAAATGGCAGTGGGTAGTGTAACCTCAATGCTGCTAATTGCTCAATCTGTCAAATGTTACCATCAGCAAGTCATGCAGTTTTACTTGTGTGACTCATGCCTGCGTTCTATAAACCTTACGTATATAGCACAATAATCGTTGCAACAATGGAAAATTACTAACAATAACTTGTGTGATTTATGTCTATGTTTTGCATAGCACAACAATAGTTGCAACACTGCAATATCACTAACAATGACTTGTGTGACTCATGTATCTGTATATATCACTAGTAATGACTAGTTAATTTTACAATTTTAAATTACAATATCTCTATGTCTCCGTTTAACTTTAAAAAGATGATCAATAGAAATAAACTTAACTTTGTGGCTTTACACTCCCCCCCCCCATTCAAATTCAATTTATTATTGTTAATATTCTCATGTGTATACTGTAAAGTTCTAATCACCTCGCTAAGAACATAGAGTAATTTTGTGGAAGGAGGGAAGGTGAATGTATAAAACAAAGAAGCACTTTAGTTTATTAGGAAATATCACACTATCAATCAAACATTTTGATCTATAAACACACAAATTATACTATTCCTATTCCTACTTAAACTATTATCACAAGAATAAAATAACATAATAATTTATAAATATATGTACTTAATAACTAACGATTACCTAGCTTGAGTATTTCCTGATTGTCCATAAATAAACGTTCTGCATCAGATTCTTGTTTAATTAATTATCATTTAATTAGTCTTTTTTAATTATATAATTTTTTATCAATCAGGAATATCGGGTGTTTCAGACGAAGCTTCTGTTTCAAGTTTTGCCAAACGATTTTCATATTCTTGGCTCAGTGCCACTTTTGCCTAAAATAATTAAAGTGATAATAAAATAAAACCATAACGCACATAACAATTAAGTTAATAATCCTTTTTCTATAAACTTACTTTTACTTTGTACTCTATTAACGCTTGTCTTACTGTTTCATGTTGTTTGTCCAGCTCATTTTTACGTTGTTCATATGTTTGATCGAGCCTCTCCCTTTCGATAACACCTCGATCTACAACGGCAATGGCAACTTCTCGCTTCATCCTTATAAATTCGTCTCTATCGCGATGTTTTTTCGCCAACGACTTGACTTCTTCCCTACGGTCAGCTTGTAGCTTTTTCATTAATTCAGATGTTTCTCTTTCCATTTGGTTCTGAAATATTCAACCTTTTTAGCGATTATTAGTATAATATTTATCCGTTTTTAGTAAAAACCACGCAGTTAATTCATATAAATTGGATATGATTATACATATATATATATTGCGTTAAAAGTAGTTTGAATAGAAATCGTTCACTATTTTTGTAAATTTCTTTATTATTACAATAATTCTATGAAATCACCTTTAGTGCTTTTAGTTGTTCAGACTGGGAAGTTTTCATAATTCTCTCGGCAGTATTGAAAATAATATCGTGGTACTTTTCTTTCAGTTCTTTTTCCTGCAACACGTATTCCTTAGTGATTTCGAGTACTTTTTCTGGTTTATTGCGTATTAGAAAGGGGGGCGGCTTTACAGATTCGCTTGTACTAGATTCTGTCACTTCTTCTGCGCTTGCTACGGATTCTACATTTGAAGAATCCATTGTAAATAATCCACTGCTCACTCTAAAAATAATTTAATTTGTCGATGATTCATTGTTTAATTCGTACTGCCAATTAATGAGTGAATGTGAATACCTACATATTTTTATTTGATAACCTTTTCACAAGTTTTATATTCATTATTTTACTCCTTTTTTCACAACTTTCGCTCGACTTGAACGCTTGTACGGAAAATTTCCTTTTTTCATATTTTTTTCGCAGGTTCTCTATTTTTCTCTCTAACTCGACTTTCTTTTCTTTCACGTATTTATTTTCCAAAATTTTCTCTAGAGTTTCCGCTGAAATTTCTTCATTTCCAATAAAGTCAGGCGATTTTGAAGCAGCTGTACTTTGTTCTGTAATTGACGGGGATGTTTCCAGGGGTATTTCAATAGCATTTCGGTTATTTGCTATTGCTAGCCGAGTTGTAGAATTACTGCTGGGAATATTTTCTTGGATTGGTTTATTTAAAATTTCTTTGTTCTTATTTTCCTCTTTATTAACAGCCGATATTCCTAAAAATCGAAATGAATTATAAATAGATATGTATATAAACTCTGTAAACCTTTTTTTTACCCGTCTGTGCGGCGTCCATCTCATCTGTAAGAACTGCTAACTGCCTGGATCTCTTTTCTAAATCGCTTTGATATTTGATAGGATTGGCTAGTGCCTCAGCTAAATCGGTCAGGCCGTCGGGTACATAATCTTTTACAACAATGTAAAAAAATAGAGTTGCCAACGGTAATGGTTGACCGAACTCTGTTCTTAAGCTAACGTGTCTATAACCAGGACAAAGTCCCACGACTGGTAGAATTCTGTGGCCGATTAGTCTACCAGATTCTTCATAGGCAGCTATTCGTAATGAAGCCAGTTCAGGTAAAACAATTTTCTTAAAAATAAAGGGATCTTCATCGTAAATAGGATTTATCCCATTGTTAGCAATTGTCTTGGTGCGTGCTTTTTTACGCACAGTATCTGCTGGTAGGCCATACATTTCTACCTATTTAAATTAGTTGTTAGTCATATAAGGAAACGTAAAACTTAATAAACTGTTACCTCAACATAAGTTCCAACCCTTTTGTCAGTCAAAAACTGTCCTGAAATCACGGTAATTTCTACAGTTCCGGCAATAATGCCGTCAATGGTTGATTCTGCGAATAAGTCTAAGCGCCTGTCTTGTCTTCTCATGAATTCCGGTTTTAAAATATAACCACTTCTGAAATTGTACTCGAAAAACCCTAAATTCAACTGCATCCCTAAGTCTAGCGTTTGAAAATTGAGAGCCACAAGTTGACATCCTGCATTCCAAAACACTTGAGGAATAAAGTTAGACGAATCAAATCTCGTTCCTGCCGGATAAACTCTACTCAACTGATTTTTGTTGTAGTTGACAAATTCTACTGGATGTTCTTTTAATAAAGTCATTGCTTGTTTTTCATCGAACGATGACATTTCATAACTACGCTTTTTTTCTAAAAAAAAAAAGTAACGAACAGCTTTTAATAGAGTCCCTTTAATTTTATTATGTGTGTCAAAGACCGGCGGAGGTACCAAATATAACCGTAAGTAACTAAAACGTGATTTTAAAACAATACTGATTTTCGCTTGTTGTTAAATGAATAACAAAAAAAATACATGAACCCTATAAAAAAAGCATTCACTATTTTCTTGTCATTCACTTAAAGGAAATGGTGGAAATATTTGTACAATGATCTAATGTGATAAACATGGAAATACAAATACAACTAACTTTCTGCATTTTCAAAGCTAGAAAAGTGGACAGGTTGTATGTAATTTACTAGAGCTGAAATTTCGGCTCCAGCTTCTGTTTCTTTAGTTGGAGCAGGTTTTACTTGTAAAGAAGCTTCAACTGTTGAACCTTGCGGGTTCGACGCAATTTCGATGTTTAAAGGTTCTTCGTCTGAAGAAGAATTTTCGTCTTCAGTTCCTGTCGAGTCCTTAGATTCCTTTACAGAAGTGTATAATGTTACTCATTAGACATTATTGGCTCAGGTACTTTACCTGTCTTGCTTGTAGTTGTAAGAGAGGTGGGTGTATAGAGGAAATTGCATCCCCATTTCCCGCCATTAAGTCAATACTTATAGGCGACTGTACTTTTTTGTGATGATGGTGTTTTTTCTTGTTTTTAATTATAATTTTTCTTTTTAAAACTGTAGGAGATGGAAGCGGAACACCTACACAAAAAGAGCGAAATACTAATTTTTATACAGATCTATTTACGATAAACAAACACACCTGGTTCTAGTTTATGAGTCTCCAATGGTTGCTCAAGTAACATATCTCCAAAAATATCACGGCAGTAGTTGGCAATTTTGGCTTGTTGTCGTGGATTACAGTGGTTTTCGAAAGAAAGAATCACTGGATAATCGGATGTTTTAAAAGCACTTTCTGCTATTGCTTCGAGAACTTCCTTTGCTGAAATTTCAGGAACAAACGTGTAACCGTGAACGATAACAGGCTCATCGGTTCGGCCGTTCCAAAAATCCAGTTCGACACATCTAATTAACAGTAAATAATTCGTAATTGTTATATGAACATTGCACGCTAGCTGAAAACAGAAAAATTGCAACGTACCTACATCCGGCCAGTAAACACTGTCTATAAATTTCCACACTAGATTTTCCGGTAAGCTGATGACCAGTAAGGTAAGTATTATGGGAAGAATTTATGAAATAGTGTGCTAAAGGATGATCCATTTCATTAGACAGATCGAAGCAGCTTTGTGCAATAATATTGTTGTCTGCAGATATAAGGTACCTTAAAAATATGAAAATACGAACCATGCAGCGTGTACAAATCTAACAATGATTCTTTTTTCGAAAAACTGCTATTCAAAATAAAAGAATGTGTAACTATTAAAATACGCGATCGTCAATGTTAAGCGTTATCAATTAATCGTTCATCTTTATGTCGTATAATAAAAAAAGGAATAGGGAAAAAAATCACCTCAGAAAACCATCAAAAGATAACTGTCCTTTTTGTACGTTGTATTTATTAGTTTCATATTGTGCGATAATATCTTTAGCATGGGTTACGTTAATATATGGGTACAGTATTTCGTTCAGACGAGGATCTCGCTGAGTCTTGTTTAAAAATTCTACAAGTTGTGTAGCAGACATATTATGCTTTTTGGGAGTTCCAATCCTATAAATATATACATATATACATAACTAAAGAAATCCATTTCTTAAGTAATTACTTACAATTCGTTAAATATTCGTTCGACTTCTGTTCTTTGAGTAAGATTTTTGTATAAATTAAAAAAATCCTCCAACTGAAACTTTTCTAAACTAATACTATCGTTCTTTCCAGATGGCAATCCTGAAATGTCCAAAGCCTTTTCGACACGTTTTTTATCCTCCTTGTTCGACGCAAAAATCTTGATGACGCTAACATTAAAAACAACAACGATTGCTTAGGAAACTAAACGCCAATTTGGTCCTACTTTAAATACTCACTTCTTTATCGGTATTTTCCCGGACTTGTCCACTAAAAGAATTAACTTTGTATAAGCTTTAAGCAAATACACATCGGCATTTGAAATAATTTGTGTTAAATTGTATGCCAAACTCATGAGAGCGTCACACCACTGTTTGGCAATATCCATTTTAGTACAACAAAAATTGACAAACGTTATATTAACAAAGTCGCTGGCCCAACACACCGATACTGTTTTTTCTTCTAAAGTATCTTGGGAACCCATGGTAACTATTTGTTTTAACTTGGGGTCCTAACAAATATAAAAAATACCAGTCAGTATATTTCGTCCTTTTTTATAAAAAATACAGATTCTAAATGCTGTAAAGTATAAATTCGTAACATCGTGTGAAAAATAACTCCAAATAAATAAAAATTTATAATATTTTTTACCTTAGGAATCTTAGCATTTCTGCCTGTTCGTATATCTTTAATTGTAGCAATATCCAATAAGTTCATTTCATTATTTTGATCAATCCAATGAAGATAAAACCCGTATTTATCAACTCGCAATGTAACCGGCGTACCAATCCCGGAATCCTGATAACAAACAGCAGACACCCTGTATCTTTTTATTAACAAACTGGCATGTGAAAATGTTTTACGAACAATTATGTAACTTAATTTAAATTAATTAGTTGAATCAGGTATAGAACCTAATGGTATACATCCATACAAAAATTTTTATAAGAAAATGACGAAACATTATATTAAAAAATATATCTACAATTGGATTTTTTTTATAAAGATTAAAAGTTCAAAAATTATTTAATTAGAATGGAATGTTTTTTTAATTTTAATATACAGACCAAAGAAATGAAATAGATATTTTTATTAATAAAATCTGCCGATGTACATGATAAGGTGCAAATCAACACATATACGTTTTTTTCCTCTTACCACCCTTATACATACTTAGGGGAAGAAAATAGCATATTTTTACGAGAACTGTGGGCGTTTTTCTCAAATAACATTTAATTACAAAAATACTTCATATAATTTATATGATTCATCAAATTTAATTATGTACATTTAACATTAAATAATTCAAAATAAAAAAATTATTAACTGAATTGCACAAGTAATAGGTACTACTAACATTAAAATTAATAATTTAAATTTTTCGTTATCTCCATGTTTATAATGCTTTTGTCTTATTTATTTATTTTACTATGATAAATCAACAGAATTTTAATGCAAATTAAAAGACAGTAGACCTTTTATAAAAATTAGTACTACAATTTAAAAAAAAAATAGATATGTTTTTTTTATCGTTTTGTGTTTATGCAGACACACGATTATTTAAAATCTGTCAAGTGTTGTTCAAAATCTCAAATAACATTGCACAAGTGTAGCCTACATAAACGAGTCTAACCTACCTCCTCCCATTTAATAAATTTTTCACCATTCTGAAGGAATTGCGGAACTTCTATGGGTTTAAGTGAAACAGCACTTGCAAACGTTATTGCAGAACTTGCGTTGTTGGTACTCAACCTACCACTTTCAGTACCACTTGCCATTGCCATTCTTTTGTAAACAATTATTAGTTATGTATCTCGTTTAACCGGAGATTTAGAAATTTTAAAATGCAATTTTTTATAGATAATAATAACATTACGGATATTCGAGAAAACATTTTAACTAAAAAACACATATATAAATAATTTTTAGTTTTTTCTAGCAGTCATTTTTGCTTTAGTTTTTGGTTACATCTAACGTAACCCAGCTCGAACGATTATTTGCTCAGAAACCCAAGGCCAGCTGCGCTTTACAGTCGTACGGATGAAATAAGCGACAGGCGCAATTAGTTCAACTACAACCCTTAAAAATAAAAAGGATTAACACTGATCTCGATCTTCTTTCCATACAGTGAAAGTACTATCATTTGCAGTTACACTTACTATCACTACCGTTATACAATACATATACATAGATGCATATTTGTGACCGGTCGAGTACAATGGACATTCATTTTTTTATGAGAAATTTGTTTCACTTCAATTGTAATTCCATCATTTTTCAAAATTATTATGCATGCAATAGTGCTATTTATATGTTTAATAAAAATTTTATTTGGGTAGCAAATAACAAGAATTTTTTTATCACAATATGTGCCACTATTTGTACGCATTTTTTTTTCGGGTTAAAGTTTATCATCAAAAATAAAAATTCTGTTCCATTACTGTACAATCTGTCATCGTTGCAGAATGTATCTTTTAATTTTTCTAAGTAAAAGAGTAATTTGTTAATGACAAATTTTGCAAAAATTATTGCTTACATCATGTAATTCGTACTCGGCAGAATAGAATCAATATTTTGGCAAAATAATAAAAACACAAAATTTCCACAAACCGTGTTCATATAAACTACAGTATAATTTTTATTAGCGTATTAATAATGAGTGTCATAAACAGAGATTTGAAGTAAATACAAATCCCTAAATTAAAATTTTATTTACTATAATTAGATTTTCATAATTAAAACATATTTGTATAGTATTACTCTTCAGTACGCTACTAAATATTAGTTATATATAGCAACAATCTTAACTACATACATATAATAATAATATATATATATGTATGTATGTATTTACTTACCTTAGTACATAAAACATCATTGTAAGTATTTATATTTCAATACTTCGGGGTTTCATAATAAGGAATAGGATTTTGGGAATACAGGAAGGTATCTGTAAATCTAAATCGTATTTTAATTTAACTAACGTAATGTATTTTAAGAAAAAATAACTTACATTTATTAATATAATAGGGTGGATAAATTCCTTTCTCCATAGTACCTAACTAGAATTTCTATTAAAAACAATAAAAGTATATTTAATATATAATAATAAAGGTACTAATTATACGACCACAAAGAACTTTCTAACAAAAAATAAAGGTATTAGTAAATGATTTAGTTCTTGCTTGAGGAATTTTATTTATTCCCTTTTCTTATATAGGCCTTTTATTTGAATTTCCAGCATATTTGTAAAACAAAACCTGGTGGTGATCATAGGCCATTAAATTATTAAAAACCTACTGCATGAACGAAAAAAAATAAATATATACCTTTTTATGAAATTTTTATTTCGCGAAATTAGGAAAACTAAACATAAATACAACTGATAATATATGTATGTACAGTATGTATGATCTTTGATTCAGCATGGAAAATATATAAAATTAAACTAAATAAAATAAAAACATGAAATGAATAATTAAAATGACGTTTAAAGTCAAAAATATTGTAAAGGATACTCGTCATTTGACATGTGGAAAATACTAAACTACTTATCTTATATTAATGTTTTAATACCTAACTATTAACAATCTGCAGTTGTGTAATTAAGCAAAATTTTCTTTTTGTTGTAATTTCACTGTAAAACTTATTTTATGGAAGTTTTGAAATTCACAACAGTATTTGTCATAATGAACATGTTACAGTTATCTACCAAAATTCATAATGTAACTAATTACTGTGTTTGCCTTAAAGTATGTACTTACTTAGTAAGTGTGCAATATCTCAAAATAAAAGACGTAACTATTTAAGGATCCAATGAGAAAATAATATTTATTAGTGTAATTCATCAAATCATCATTTATTACCTCAAAGCATTATTTAAAAAATAAACATTTAAATCAAGTTATAGAAACACTTGATGTTCTTATATAATTTTTTTACAAAATTATTTATAGTTTGGCTTTATCTTCCAAAAAAATTACAAACACTGACCTTATACAAACGTAACTGTGGTGGGAATAATATAATGGTGTATATACGACGATCTAAATTGTTGCTATATTTTCATAAGTACCTGCTTTATACAGTGAGTTAATACTTTTCTTTCAAACAAAAACATTAACTTAGACTAACAATAAGTCGAAAGGGAATTAAAAATAAATTATTTTCAATTCATTATGTTCCCTTTAAAGAATCTTGCAATTTGTAAAAGTATAAATTTCCCAATGATAATGACCTACTGTTAATAATAATGTTAATTAAATTGGTTGATGTATATGTGCCAACAATAATGAGAATTGTGGGTGCAGACGTTACTCCGATTTTACCGAATTCATCTATTGTTCTATAGTTAACTAGAAGGTAAAAAGGAAAAAAAAAGAAACAAATATGTAGCACTTGTGGCATTTGTATTTCTTCCTGTCTTCCTACAGTTAACGTGTGGGAAGGATGGCGGTTTAAGCATATATTGTATATTATTGTTTTTATATGAACATTCTTATTGATCGGCACAATAAAAAGGAAGCAAAACCGTAACACTGAAAGTAGAAAACAACAACATAATAATAATATTATAAGTGTGTACAAGTGTACTTGTTACATTAAACAATTACCAAATCTTCTGCCCTAATATAGGTAGGTATTCGTCTACAAAATTATCCAAAAAAGTACGACTAAATAATTATAAGAAAATGTCTATTAAATAGTAGTGCCCCTGCTTTTTTTCACTAAATTATCCTTAATTAACTAATAAAAGAACTGCATGTATCCTATTTACTTATGTACGTGTCTTAAAAAATCAAAGTTAAAAATCAAGGACGATAAAGTAAAACTAAATCGATCATGTTATTTATTAATTATTAGCAATTGCGAATTTGAAATTTATATGAAATTATAAGTGATTATAATAAAAGAATTCGTTTCGTTCGTTTTGGTGTATTTTTAATGCCGAGCTCTCATGTAAACTGCAGCCGAGTCATATTTGTCATAACCGAGTCTGCGAGTGTGTTTAAATATTTCATTAGCCGTTGATGTCATCAACAGTGGTTGATTAAATGAATCGGCCAGTTCGAGTGCAAGTTTCAAATCTTTTTGCATATGTTGTAGTGGCATACGTGTATTCGCAAAATCAGACTTTATTATTATATTTGCTTTATCTACCAATGCTGGACAACTCATGTTTGTCAATTCAAAAATCTCCAGCACGTCTTTTGCGAATAACCCCGAACGGTCAGCTAATGCAAATCCTTCAGCCAAACCTGCCAATGCAACACCGTTAATTGTCTGAAGAATTAGATTCATTTTGGTGGCAAAACCGACTTCTCCCAAGTAAAAAGCAGTTTTGCCCATTGCTTTAAAGCAACTCTGACAGTCGTCGAACAGAGTTTTGTCGCCGGCTCCCAAAATGACAAGATTCGCTTCGTTCGCTTCTTTGTTACTGCCTTGAATTTGAGCCTCTAAATATCGACCACCTTTGCTTGTTATAACATTGCAAATATCTTTTGAAGTCTCTGGATCAATCGATGTCATTTCAACATAGCCTTTTCCCTCTAGAGAACCATCTAGTTGATGTAATACTCCACAATTCCCATACACGATCTAAAATAATATTTAAAAAGACAATCATTTATGAAAAGTTGAAGAAACTTTATACTATTCCCAGCTACTAAATTCTTACTTACATCTTTTGATGCCCGAGGGTCAGAAACGCAACAAAAAATAATGTTTGAATTTTCAACTACATCGCAAGGTGTGCTGTAAACTTCAACCCTTCCGATTTGTTTTTCGTCCACTTGTTTTTTGACTTCTTCAGCCTAATAAAAAAGTCATATTTAATATTTATCATCCCTACTCATTTCTGTTAATTGTAAAACAAGTACAGTTTTTTTAGTATAAGATTTACTTATCTTTTGATAATGATCGCATGACCGACAGTTGTCAGGAGTAAATTTTCGATAAAACTACCCACAGTGTTTATTTTCGTTTAGTTCATTATTTAATCTTTATTTACAATTTCTACTGATGTAGATAGTAATGTAAGAAAAATGAACAAATAAGAAATAACTGTCTATATTACATACATTATTATTACATATAGGCAGATAAGTACCTACATAAAAATAAACCTCCAAAGAAACAATATTAAAAATTGTTACATAATAAATATTTTATTTACCTCCTGCATATATATTTTTGAAAAATATTCAAAAGAAATTGCAATTATTCAAGCAGAATTATTTACATAATTACATATTGTTTCTAATACTACAAAAATTATTATTATTATCTATTTATTTTTAAACTGATAATGATGATAATATTCTAAAGAAAATCAATAATACGGCCATTAAAAGAAAGAGACCCGTCTTTTTTAAAAGCAACTAGAAAAGTAATCAATAAAATTTAATAGTAAATTTTTCGTAAGTAGATATGAAAGAATAAAAAAGATCTTTGCAGAAGCATATAGTTTACTTTTATATTTTAATAATTCTATCAACGTCATAAAAGCTATCTCCGAAAAAATTAAACGATTATATTCATTGTCCAATATAACAGCCTTCCCTTCATAAAAGTGGATTGATCCGTTACGCAGTTTAACGTTTTAAATTCAGTAAACCCCCGCTAGAGGATACCAGTAGTTGCAAGCTGAGTGTTAAATTTGGAACGACTACAACGAGCAGCTTTCGTTCTCTAGATTCTCCGATAATGCAGAAGTGCACAATATTTTCATAATCGTACATCCTAATACCTACATTAAATCGATTTCTACGTACAAGTATGCGACAGTGGTGTAATTAAAGAAACTGTTCCTTAATTTTGTGCACACAAATACATTTCTCGGGTTTTATTTAATACACAAAATGGATGGAAAAATGGTAAGTTTTACGGCGGACAAAATATAATGTATACAAATAGTAACCAATTAATTGTTAAATAAACGAAACAAATATTAAAAAACAAAGATACAAAAAATAAATTAAATTATTATTTTTGAAAAAAATTTTTTTTGGTACTTAAAAATGTAAAATTTTTCGTAATTTCACCGTTTTAAATTACGATCAAACATCATAATTAACTAAAATTGTATAATTATAGTTTATATTACATGAAAAATAAAATAAAATAATTCAGACTCCCAAGAGTGGACATTTTGTATACACGGCAAACACGTACATTTTAATATCACATCTGTTTTTAACGGACGTTTTTCATATACCTACATCATAGGTACATATTAATTTATTTACAATTAAGTACTGTAATTTTATTACTATTTTTACTGCAATTGTACTATTACTAAAAATAAAGATAAGTTAACTAGTAAGTAAATAAGATTTTGTCGACATGTTTTATACCTATATACAAAACGACTTTCAACAGCTGTTGATTTTGTGATGCAAGATCTTTTACCTGAACAGCTGATCGTTCACAATTTTGTAATAGCTTACAGATTAAACTGTATTCAAGAAGTCGTTCATTTTGACTTCAAAAATTACAAAACTAATATAAGCATTAACTTTAAAATTGTGCGTATTGAGGATGCGTATAAGAAAAATTTAGATAATTCATAATCCTTATAATTTTTTATCATAATTGCTAATAAGGTGATAAGATAAAACATTTTATAAATTCGTTTATTTTAAAATCACAATAATTATTCGTAATAATTTTGAAAAAAATCAATGGTATTGCACAATGAATATATATTTATACTTATCATTTGGAAGTAGAAAAGTGATATGAAGATATGATTAATTTTTTTAAATATTTCCTAAGAAATTAATATATTATTAAAGCAATTTTAAAATTCGGCTATTTATTTTTACTAATACTATTGTCCTCATTTTGCTGCAACTGTGTTTTTTAACAGTAATGTAAATATTAAATAATTATTTCAAGATACTTAAAAAGTATACCGCCATTTTCTACTAACTAAAAAGGTATTTTTTTTATTCCAGAACAGGCCCTTTTGACATTAATATAAAATGAATCTCTCAGAATTATGGGCAGCTACCGGTGGGTGAAAAACATCGGTTTATACACCTTAAAATTTCTCGTTGCATGTTTCTTTGTCAGCATTTCACATGCAGAATACTCAGCAAAATGTAACTTAATAAGAATAAATGCTCTAATTTGCCAGGATGCAAATATTAGCGACGTATTTTTATCGGCGGAATTAACTTACTTAGAATTAAATAATGTAACGGGAAAAATATCTTTGCTGAACAACATTGTCAATTTAAAATGGATCAACAGTGGTTTGCAACACTTAAACGATTGTCTCCCATCGCCACAGTATCTGCAGACCCTTGATGTGTCATTAAATAAAATATCCAGGTTGCAACCGTATCAATTCACTAATTTATCATCGTTGACTACTTTGAATTTATCGTATAATCGCATAGATGATTTACCAAGGGACGCTTTTAGAGGGCTTAACGTAGAAGGGTTGTACTTATCAAACAATAAACTAGGTGCAATTCCTTTTCAAATTTTCGCCCCTATGACACATTTAAGAATTCTAGATCTTTCATACAATTCACTGGTTACTATTTTGGACCACTTTTTTAGATTTAATCGATTTATTGAAATATTATTGTTAAACAATAACAAAATAGTAAAATTAACATCAAATGCTCTCGCTGATTTAACGGAACTTAAACAGCTTATTTTGTCAAATAATTCTTTGGTTTATATATCTAAAGGCCTGTTTGATTCATTATCGAATCTAAGGGAGTTAAATTTGGCCAATAATCCTATTACAAATCTGGCTAGTGGTACATTTAGAGCTTTGAATAAGTTAGAAAATTTGAATTTAAGTGGAAATAAAATTAAACAGTTAACATATGGACTGTTTCATTTCAGTCCTCGTGTGCGTTCATTAACTTTAGATAATACAAGAATCGAAGTTCTATATAACACAGAGCTATTAGGTCTTCAACAATTAGAAACTTTACAAATTAGAAACAATGAATATTTACGAGAAATAGAAGATTATGTCTTGTCAGATACCCCTCTTATTAAACAATTAGACATAAGCGGTAACTCTTTAACATCTCTACCTCTGACTCTTGCCAATTTAAGCAAATTAAATTACTTAAACATAGAAAATAACCCATGGGCATGTGACTGTCGCATGTTTTGGTTTGCCACTTGGACAGAGCAACATAAAAAGAACAATGTTACTCTTTCGGAACTTAGCTGTGGCCCGTATGCATATCCTAACGATATGATTCCAACATTGCAACATTTAAATTGTACATCACCTCGTATAGTATTTAAAACCGAAACAAAGCAATACCGATTAAAATCTAACGCTCTATTGGAATGTCGTTATTCAGCAAATCCTTTGCCATCTATAACATGGATAACGCCGTCTAGAGAAGTGTATCATTGGAATCCCGACCCAACTGTTGCAGATATTTTTCACAAACACCCACATGCACATGATAGGTACATGAACCCAATGAGAAAGATACCCCCTCGAATACAGGTTCTTGATAATGGAACCTTATATATTCAGAATGTTACCCGAGAAGATTGCGGACGATATTATTGTTATGCAAGCAATCCCGTTGCAAATACCACTGAGGATGTACTTCTGCATATAGATCCCGCAGATTGGTATAACATTAAAATATTTAGTTTGTTTGTAGGATTTCATTGTGCAGCAGGGTTTTTAGCAGTAACTTTAATTATTCAGTTACTGAGATATACATTGAACAAGTAAGTAAACCCTAGTAAGCAACTTAAAACCCTCTTGAAAACATTTTGCAATTGAAATGATTTTGTAAAAAATTAAACCACTTAATGGATTTTTTTAATGAGATATATAAATAGCTATAGTAATATCTGTAGTGATACATGTAATACGTTGAGAATATTAAGTGGATATAAATTTTGATGTACCCAATTTCAAATAATTTTCATTTCTTTTTTAGAATGGGTATTTTAAATAACTGCTGCAGTTTTTGCAAAAGAGATCGAGTATCACCTAAGGCTCGTCAAATATATGCTATGTTGGAAAATATAGAACAGTATAAATCTCAACAATTGGAACGTCTTCGTGAAAATTACGCTCAACAGGTATATGTATACTGATGATGACCATCCTTCTATGCCCTTTACTAATATAATATTTATCTAATTACATTTTATCATTTTAAAGATGGGAAGAATAAAAGATAATTGTGTTCAACAAATGGAATGGATTCAAAACAGTTATCAGGGCCAAGCGAAACACTTTAAAGAATTTCGGGATTATGGATCTCACCATTTTGTTGGTTTGCGTGATCAATATTACGACCAGGTATAACAATTTTAGTCAACTACTAGAAACACAATAATAAAGGTATACTTTATGTTTAAAGGTCAGAAAAGTTCGTGATTATTCTACAACTCAAATGAATTGGGTGAGGGAAAACTATGTCTTCCAAAGAAATAAAATTCGCAAGTTTAGCGCTCATAAAGTCCTCAGGTTAAGAGAATCATACAAGTATCAACAACAAACATTAAACAAAGTTTTGGAAAATCTTCCTAATCTTTATTTTGATAACTGTCGAGCTGGAACATGTGGCAGGGCAGAATCGTTGGTTTTCGATGATATCTCAAATATTGATGTCTATATGAAAAGTTGTGTTGAAAATATGGTAGAGCTTAATCAGTTGGAGAGCAATTACAGAAATCGCAGTGACGAAGAGTTTACTAATAGCAGGCCTTCCTTGTATTACACTCCAACGGAAAGATCCGTTAATTCTAATCAAGGATCGATTAATAATATGATTGCTTCAGATAATCAAGACTGTTTTGCTGATGTTATTAATGAAATAGGTGGTGGCGATGATTCAGCTAATTATTTAACAAGTGAAAGTGTTTTTAAAAACGAATTAAAAAATAGCAATTGTACTGTAAATTCTAGTATTAGCTTACCAAACTTGGCATTTGTCCAAAACCCTTTTGAGCCGAGAGATAAAATAGAAACAACTTTATGAAATTGGTACCTAACCTTCTCGCATGTGATAATTAAAATCCTAATGTATTAGATAAACATGTCTTTATAAAGACAACAAAATGTGTAAAAAATATTTTTAATTGTATGAACTTTGGTATAATCGGAAATATGTATGTTCTTTAGAAAATAAATATTTAATATTCGTTCAAATTAATTTTTCCGTAAATAACAAAAAAAAACTTTAAGGGCCTTACCTTTTTAGAACTCCTGTTCCACAGGTTTATTTTGTGGCCAGAATATATAAGATTCTTTACAATACCGGAACCCATTATTCCCAAACCAAGAAAACCAAATGATAACGTCGAAGCTTCTATGTTTCTATTTCTTAAGGTCTCGGATATAGTGCTGATATCCACTGGTGGAGTATCCTGTAATTAAGGTAATGACTTAGTTTCAAAAGTTTCAATACACCTATGAAAATTTTACAAGGGCGTTATAGAGAGGATGTATAACACTACATATTTTCTAATAAACAGCAAGACTGCTTTTGTTCAACGATAAGTATTAAAAATTAAAAAAATATATTTTATACGACTCTAATCGTTAAATGTTATAAATTCTGTGTTGAAAATGTGCATAAAATAAATGACCGAAACACGTGTCCGCGTTGTTTAATGATGATGTGGCATTCAGAGAGGATTTTTTTTCCAGCAATTTGAAATTATTTAAACAATCTTTCCATGTTAGTCAACATATTATCAACAGATCATAAGAAAAACTAAAGGCGACTCTTATTCACTATTACGTTGTCTCCTTTTCCATAAAATTAAATTCCGGCAACACTCATGCATACAATTATATACCTATATTTTATTACAATATACTTAGTTAATCCATTTCTAAATGTAAAGAAACAAGAAAGAAATTTGTGTATTTGTTAGTAATCGAAACTGTTATAATAGACTAAAAATTCGAAATGCAGAACAGGCTAACTACTTCCTTATTTTTAGAATTTTCGAAAACCTGTTTTTTTTTTTGTTTTATGTTCTTTTGAATGATCCAATCGTCTCCGAGTAACATACCACGTACAATTTCTTTTACGAACCCTATTTTGGATTTTTTTTACATTTGAATTCAGCGATATTATCTGAATAAATCCAGCGACGTGGTCTAGTGCTCTAGATCATTGTTTAGCATTCGGTTCGAATCCGGGTCTGGCTGCTCTGGTCCAACTCTTCTGTGGTTTCCTTGAATCACTTAGGCAAATGCTGGTGCAGTGATATTCCACAGATAACCTTTCACTCTCTTCTGTCTTCATATCATCCGTCTCATCATTCTCTCCCTGACCACACTACCCACCCATTCCCACGATTCCTGAAAGGAGGCTGAAGAGGACCTTACGACCTACCATCCGGCTTTTCACTACAGTGTAAGTCGGAGGGATGCCAGCATGAGTAGCTGGTGGGAATGTAACACAAAAAAGTTAAGTTTTCCATCTGTACAATTTTTTACAGCGTACTGACGGGAACCAATTAATTCGAAATCGCGATCTTCATCTAGCAGTTTCGACTGAATACTGACCAAGAACATATTTTTATTTTTGTTTTATCTGGTTCAGTTTCACAAATCGATACCCTTATTAGAAAATAACCTTGTTGGACATTACTGAATCCCATAATTGGTAACAATGTTCTACAGGTGGCGTTCACTAAGCTGCCTGTATTTATCCATCGAACGTCGTTTAATGGCAGAAGATAGGTCAGTGATTTGTTGAAGTTGTTTACGAGTGCTGATGAGAACCAAGCTGATCATAATACAATCGAACAGAACATAACTAAAGAGCAGAGTACACGTAGTTTATTTTTCTTTGGGTATTACGGCAATATAATTTTAAGTTATGTATTAAATAATAATTAATGCAAGAAAACTACAGATAGGAGAAATAACGTGGTACGTGGGAATATACTTAAATAATGATACCCAGCAGTAGGCAGGGCAAATGAAAAGGTAACCATGGTAAAATAACTTGCGCAAAGTACCAGCGCGCAGCTATGGGTATGTGCACCCTGGCGGTGTGTCGCGTTATTAGTTTAGACAAGAATACCACATTTTGACGTTTCTCACAGTATATTGCTTTACTTTGCACACAAATACAGACGAGAAACACATAGTAAGCGCAAAATTTACAGAAATCAGCTGCAATCCATCGAGGTACATCATGTAACTGTGCATGGGGCCTTAAAAAATTACTACACAAGCTGAACTTGAGAAACGCTCTTATATCATGCTTACATCTATGTCAAGTACTGCTACTACTGTTACCCTTATACATAGACTGAAAATCATGTAATTATTTAGAAAACATCGCTAAATTCAAATGTGGAAAAATCCAATATAACGTCCATAAATAAACCCAAATAAATGTCGATATAAATAAATTAACCATGGTAGGACATGGATATACTTACAGGACAACTGTAACCTAATTTACAAGAGGTCAAAACAAAATGTATATCAACCAGCTTTTATGCGAATTTCTGTCTATTAGTTGCAACATATATGAACAATATATCTAACTGTAATCCCAATTGACAAATTCGTTGTAAGGTGATTTGATATCTATGAACATACTTATTGAGGTTCAAGGATTCTTTTATGATAGCAACTAGTTTTTAAAAGTTAAAATAATAAAGAGAAATCAATATCCACTAGAATGGCATTAAAAGAAGTACTTACTGGTCTATCCAAAACGGTAGGTCTGTTAAGGAGTTCTTCATAATTTTTTGGGACATGGTTGACAAATTCTGTTGAATTTTCATTATCATCATCTTCTAACCTCAACTTTTTAGCAACAAGTTTTGGCTTTGTTCGCTTGATAGGTCTCTGCAAAAAAAAAAAAAATAGTGCACTGAGAGAGCCACACTTTATCACAAAAAAATCACACCTTTTTGGGTTTTGTAACTGTAGTAGCCTGTTCTATTTCCTTTAATTTATCAAATTCAAATTCTGCATTATCCTGATCTTCAGGAAAAGGTTTACAATTAGGATCTATCTGAAATGAAAAATATACTTTGTATACAATGTACTCCGATGATGCGTAAATAAATAACTCACTTCTCTGCGACTAACAAATTCTTCAATTTCTTGGACTGCTCCTTGAAAACTGGCAGACTTATAAGCATTTGTTAGTTTTTCTTTATAGACAAAATATGGCTTTATATTACATTCTTCTACCCAACCACTATAAATTATTAGCAGAAAGTTAACATAGTACAAACTACGATCTGTATAATGGAAGTATACCATATAAGTAGTACTTACTAATTTCTGGTGCCAAAGAAGTAAATGCATTGACCACCAGGGGTTTTGGCTTGTTTTTTTAACCATTTATTGGGTTTGGCTACCTATAAAAAAAGATTAATTGTTGATTATAAGAAATAATTCAAACACAATTTTCAGAAATTATATAAATATTAACACTGGTATGCGCACGCATTAGGAGGGAATAACGGTTAGAATAAATGTTGTGGCGCGACACTTACCAGACCAGGCCACGGTGAAAATCCTTTCATTTTCGCCCTAAAATTAAAATATGGTATAGTTATAAATGTAAGCAGACATAAATAAAACAGCCCCTACCAAACCAAATCTCCTTCTTTGAACTTTACTGGCATTGTTACTCTTCACAACACACCACAGCACACGGTTAACTGAAAAGTCAAAACTAAAATGTGCAGTAGCACAAACACCTAAATATACTCAACGCTTTTCCTTTGCTCTTTGCCACTATGCAAACAAAGAAGTGGGGGTATTTATTAAACATGCGCAAGCGTAGATCTGTGTAGATCTTAGACCATAGATAAATAATATTTAGTTAAATTGTCGATATTCTACAAATTGAAATATCATAACACAATCACAGATGGCTCTTAACACAGCTACCACAACACGTAGCGATTCTCTTGTGAGAGACGGGAACAAAACCGTCACTTTTGGATCGTAGAACCCACAAAAAATCAACCTATAACAAATTAAAGCTCAATTTTCAAATTTTACCGTTTTCGTTACATAAAATAATGCTAAAAAAATTAAGATGAATAATTTAGCTATTTAGATTCAAATTATTTTTAAGTTGGTGGCTAACTGACGTTACTAGAATAATAATTATTAAATTAGTTCAAAAGACAACTGTTATATAAAATAATCTAACTAGGCATTAATTAGAATTATATCTATGGCAAATTTGGTAATTGATTTACTTTTATAATATTGTATTGATAAGTAAATATACGTAAGTAAGGTACCTATCACGATTAGTGGGTAGTGGCGCCATCATCGTCATCTTATGAACTCTTAAGCAATGTGAGGAAATGTCCACTAGTAAGGGGAAGAAGCATATTTGTGAAATCTTTGAGATATGTGTACATCTGATTGATACTTAAAATGTAGTATCTATTTATTTACGGTGTTTTGTTTTGAAGAAAAGTGCCTAAACTGTGTTATTTGGGGAATAATCGCCAAGTTACTTTGAATAAGTGTTTTTATAGTACAAACGTGACAGTTTTGTGTTTTATGTTTCGGAACGTTTTTGTCTCGCCAATATTGTTTAGAAAATAACGTTATACATAATCGGTATGAATTTTAAGCGATGAAGAAACCACGGTAAGAACATAAATTTGTTTTAATTTTTAGTTATTTGCTGTTACTGTCTAGAAAATTTTCTGCGCCATTCATATTTTCTTGTACATTCTAAATAATGAAATTAAATTAGTATTTAATTAAAACTGACAGTGACATTGTATTTTATTTTATTTGTCAGGATTTGCTGCTACTAAAATCTCAATGACGTTTATGACAATTACAAGGCTGCCATACTCTTATCTTTAGCTGTGTGGAATTGGTTAGAAATACATGTATATTACATATACACTCATATTTAAATTTAATAACATACAGCTCTCTCAGATACAATTTTGCATGCAATTTCTGCCATTTTAATGGATACCTACATTCTTATTTTTTTGTAATCGATTTAATACAGATTAGGGTAGGTAAACTGTCGGGTTTTGAGCTTCAAAATGCACGTACGCACATTACAATGTAGATTGTAGATGTACAAATCATGTACTCACAATACATTCATAAATAGGATACTTTCCTATGTACATATATGTATGTATATCTAAATTTAAGTTAACTGGATATTGGTGTACTTTAAAGTAAACATGTAAACAACATTATATTTAGCTATTATATTAATAGAAAGGGAATTCGATAGATTTATTATGTATATTACGTGTAATCAACATTTTAAAACGAGTAATACACCTATAATCAACTTTTCTTAAGTGTTTATACCTACCTATACTTATTATCGAAGTTGTTATTTAACACAATGAGTTAAGAAAATATTAGAAATAAGTAACTACGTACCATAGAAAATAGTTTTTTGATGGTCTTGAAATTGCGAATTACATCGGTAGAAAATATGAAAGGCAAACGTTTAATGTTATGCATACAGGGACATTCATTCTTATTGTGAGAACTTGATTAATTTACCAATTTTTCTTAATTTTAATCGTTTGAGTGTTGCAGTTTGATTTTGATTGGGTAACTTTTTAACAGGAAAAAAATCGAGCAAATATCTGTCATTTAAGTATTTTACGAGATGATCCTTTGGGCCTTTACTATTCAATAAATAACCTATTGAGTCAAAGTTGGTTATCGGTAACAAGAATACGGATAAGTATTTGTCATGTGCTCTTATTTTCTCAGTTTACTCGCAATTTTCTAAAAATAAATTGTTGTAAATACTACCAGTGTTTTGGGATTTTACTGTTGTGTTGTTTATGGCAGTTTTTTTAGTCTCTGGATATTACACTATTCCTTTCTTTATTTTTAATTAACGTACGCTGCCTTCATCTTCAACAGTTCAGCTTGTTACACGTAGTCCTTATAATAACCGACGATGTAAAAAAATGTGCGAAACGTGGATTAAAAATTGTTACTGTGTATAGTAAGATAGATGGTCTCTACCAAGAGATAATTTTCCTAAATGCATGCATGTGATGATCGTGAAAGAAAAGTGTCACCATTTCGTAATCTCACTGAACAGAATGTTACATACATCTGCAGTTATTACTGTAATTACTCCTTTGCAATATCAGATTCGTTACTTGAGCTTCCAAGGAAGAAAATATTACTCACTTGCAGAAGCAAGTTGATGTTATTTCTTCTGATGAGGCTGTTTTCGATACCGATGCTCCTAATTAATGCATATTCCGATAATTTGTAACCACATTGTCCATGGAGATCAATGAACGTTACTCAAGAAAGTTTGAAGATTTGATACGGTGTAATTATATCCGATCAAGTTATCAGATTACCTATAGAAGTCTGTTCAAAAATATTTTATAGGAACTTAGTCTTCATAATTTAAAATATCGCAGCTTCTTTATCAATATCTCGCATGTGGTTGGTTTTTAGGTTTTATTTGGTGCTGTCTTCGTCTTCTGGGCTGTTTTGTCGTGGTCTATGGAATTTTATTTTTCTTAAAATATCTCGCCTCCTGTAGGTTCATTTGAATTCTTCAGATGATGTTTGAAGTGATCTTTGGTTAAGACAGTTCGAAAGAGACAGGAGACAAAATTTGTTCATGACCAGTTGAAACTACGCTTGGAAAAGGGAGAGAAAAACATTCGTATCGTGAATAGTAAAGAACAAAATAAAATCAAATCATCTTCAACATCATTCTTCACCAGCAATTGTTTGTGTCAAACTATATATTATCAAAATATTCGTGGTATGAATACGGTGGAAGAAATACTGCTCAATTCTGTGGTATCTTCCTGACACGTTGTACTGTCGAAAACTTGGCCCCCTACTGATAAATATTCCACAAAACATTTTGATTCCAAAACTTATGTTATTTAGAGTAGAGTTAAACGTGACGTGAGGAAGAAAACCGCAGATGACGTTCCAAGTAGAAATAAATCTCGATCTCTTGACCTGAGCCATTTCATGGAATCTTTTAAACAAATAGATTTGATTGGAGCACTTATTTCAATCTTTGATGTTTCATTATTAATTTACATACCCTCCTGATACATTTACTGTCACCACCTCAGGTTTCTTTGATACACTGTCAGATTTAATTATTTAAATATTAATGAACGAATAACAGATGTAATAATTGTTAGTTATTGATGAGTATAATACTTATATTCATTATTCTTATGTTGTTATCTCATGTTCAATTAATTTTTCTTTTTTATTACTGATTTAATTTTTCCTTGTTTTTTAGCCTTGTAATTGGTCCTTATAGGATTGGGTTTTACTAATTAAATAAATAAAAATAGACGATCGTTTATATATGCAGTCGACAGAAAAACTACTTTCTATACAAAAACGTCTGTTAGGATACCTAAACATTTTTTTCACTGTTACTATTTTTATATATGCGTATATAACACACAAACCATTTTTCACCCAAATAGTTTTTGTCCATTTTTTCATGTGCGTGATATAGGATTTTATTACACAATTCTGTGGCAAATCAGAAATTTGTATTAATGTTACATCCACACATCTATCCATATATTAGATTTCAGTTATTATATTTAGTGTTTTTATCTTTTGGACCAACATAAGCAAAATTTATTGGTGAACGATTAATTTAAAAACGATTTTTCAATTGTTTTTTTTTATCGATATTGTCATATCTTTCTTTTCATAAGTTAAATTACCAATATAATTTAATTCTTTTTGACGAACAAAGTACGTTAAGAAGAAATTTACTTATTTTTATAGTTTGTTATACACTCCACATTGTGAAATCCTCTGCATATCAAATAGATACAAGTTTTCAAATGTTTATTACATCCACAATCTCAAATGTGGTAGTGTATTTACAATATATCTATCACTTTACTACGTTATTTAAAGTTACACATTCTGTTTAATGATTGTATAAAAAGAGGCAACATATTTTGGAACTTTAAAAGTTAGTTGCCACAAATTATTAATATTTATTTAATTTAAATTAAAACCCATTAGACGCAAAATATAAAATGAACAGTTTCATGCAAGTACGTCATAGGTTCTTAATTATTATTATTTTTTTATAGTTAATCCGGGTTTTATAATTTTACGCTTTTTGCAGTGTAGAACGGGATCGCCTCCGGGAACGGGAGCGACAAGCTCGCGCTCAGATGTCCTCCCAAGTTTCTGAAGAGACGGAATCCGACGCATCAGGGGCACCATTGTTTGGTACTCCCATAAAGGTAATTATTAATAATCTTTAACGACTAGGTATCCTGTTTATTACCGTCTTTCATATTTTCGATTTTCAGTTTGCGTGACTAAGAAATTAATTCGTAGATTATTGTATCGTATCATTAACATGGTAAACTTAGCCATGAAAAGGCGGGAATTTAACAAAAAGGGGGTAAACTTGTCTTGGCAGAAATATACAAATCATTTTATTTTTTCGTCCATATGTCGGGCCAGAGCTTACAATTAGATCAGTTTAATAGTAGGGGATACTGATAATAAAAATCAGTTTCTTAGCTGATATTTAATCATACTTTAGATTAGGCTTCCTGATGATTTGTTTTTTGCTTGATAAAAGTTGGCTGTACGATTGACTGAATTTGGATTACAAATGAAATCGTCTGTTGATTAAATACACACTTTAGTTAAAGACCAGTTTAGTTGTCGTTTGATTCAGCCGTAGTATTTTGATTTAAAAAAGTAATTTAACGCACTAACGCAGTTTATTACTGAAAAATTCCAATAACAGATTCTTATTATGTACTAAATGTTAGCTTTGCAATTGATCTAATTTGAATTACATTTTAAGTTGTCGGAATTTTAAGATTTTTTTATTATTCCAGGTAAATCCATCACCCGCTGATCGTGTAACTCAACAAATTCAAAGCAAACTGGGCGATTACTCACGAGTTGTTCCTTATCTTGACGGTGACCCCAAACGTCTTATCGGTGTCGACGGCGTTCCTCCACCAAGTCCTGGTGGTTTGCCTGTGCCTCACCATTCCTCCATAGCGGCGTCACCAAGACTGTCGTCATTGAATGAAATAAGACCTGAATTTAAGAAACCCATTCAAAACAATGTTAAATCTCTTCGTAATGCTCTGTCACCTAAAAGTTTCGTTAAACCATTAGAAGGAAAAAATCCTTATGAAAGCTGCGGTGGCGCTTCTACGCAGTTTGTGACTGTGAAACCAGGCAATGGTATTAGAATGAATGGAGTTTTGTATCCTAAAATCCAAGCACAATCTTCTTTGGAAACTGTTTCGTCTCCTGTATCGTCTACGACAAGCTTAGGTAGGACACACGGAATCTCTAGGAATTCTAACCACGCTCCATCTGATCAGGTAATTTTTTTTACTCATTTTATGACTTGTGCTCTAATTGGGATCGTTGGCATACTTATTATTTCATAAGTATTAAAGTCCGATGGGGTCAGTGTTTGGCAGAACAATTATCATGTCCAATAAACACCACTTTTGTGAAACTCTACTATTGGGTGGGTGTTAATGCGTGAAAACTTTTTTTTTTCAGAACTTGCCGGATTCTGCTATAGGAAGTTCCTTAATAAGCAATACCGGAGTCCAAGATGTTGAGAATATCCTTAAGGTAAGCACCCGCACATGCGCTTGACATTCGTTAATCGATTTGTTGCGTCTTTGTTTGTCTAAATTACTAAGATGTAATTTGTAAATAGTCGTTAACAACGTTGTACATAAATACTTGCCAAAGTTGAAATTAAAAAATTAGATATCGTGTTGTATTATATTTTCTTTGGTTGGTTGGTTGGTTGGTTGGTCGAAGCAACATTTTAAATTTTCAACGAAAAGAAGACAGAGATCAATGAATATTACCTGCTTTTAATTAGTAAATATGTGTCTTATTAGAAATTGATTGGAGAAAAATGTCGAAAATGGTGCGAAAATTTTCTTACTTATACATTTACGCAACCGTTATATCACATTCATTGCTGTTTAAAGGGTGTATTTCGCTGTTATTTCTCATGATTATTTACCGAAATGTCAGTAGTCAATATAAGAATAAACAGTTCAATAAATATGTATTATGTATGAACCATTATCAACTAATTATTTCAGTAATGTTATGTTATGTAGAAAGTGGATATTTGGAATCGGAAAAAATCTGCAAATCAATCAAATCAAAATACGCTTATGAATTGTTAGTATTATTTATATCTTAAATACAGTTTTTATAGTTGAAAAAGTGATAAAAGAGCATAATATAAATAATATAAAAGCAATTCCACGAATTTTGTTAGTTTGCAACCAATAATAGAGCTCTTACCCAATTTAAGTACGTACAATCGTTTCAATTTACCTATTTTAGCGAATAAGATGATGGACTTAGGCACCGCGAATACGTCATTTATATTAATCGGTAAACGTGAACGTGCATGTAAACGTAGCTCCGAGCGAAATTCATGATGGTTAGTATGTCAAGATCACGAGAAAAAGTGAGATAAATAAAGAAACAAATGAGAAGAATGGAAGACTCATGCCAAATGTATTTGTTTATCTATTTCATTCGTTAATATTTCACTTGAGAAAAGGTAAAGCGTTATTTAATTCCATAAATACTATTTTATTATTTTAGGCGCTGCTACCGGAAGCAGAACGCCTATTGTGTTCTTCGGCTTCAACACTCATTGGAAAAAAATCTTGAACATCTTCAAAAAATTCGTATTTAGAGGGTAGAATCTTTTTTTGTGAGAGAGCAGGTAATAACACAGTGTAGCTATCTGTTTGTTTGTAGCAATTGAAAACCAAAAGTGCACTTTTATAGTTATTTTCTTGTATCATTTCTCACTCAGGTTGTTGATCGATGTTTCTTAGTTGATTTTTTTTAGTTTTCTACTGTTGAAATAACCACAAAAATTTGTCGTTCACCGATGGGAACAGAAGTCGACATAAACGTTAATGTTTTAAATTTTATTTTATTACGTTAAAAATGTTCCGCGTTACTTTTTAATTACTGTATGTAGTAGACTGTAATGTCAACAGATCATTCATACTTTAAATGATAAATTTAATTTAAACTCTAAAAAAAAATCATATTGAAAACAATCATCTTGATTTGCGAATTTAAAATTAAAAATTTCAACACATAAATACGAAGAAACCAAGTTCTCTGACTGTACTTAATTTTAAACTCAAAAAAATAGAAGGTATTTTGTTGGAACTGTAATTTATCCGCTGTATCCAAATCGACTATGTACGTGATATGTATTGTTTGGTCAAAAACTTACTAGTGTTAAAATTTGGCCTTTAATTGACGAATATTGAAAATTGCACCCAACATAAAGAGTACGTACTCTACATTTTTTGCCTCCTTGCAAAATCTGTTAATTTTTAAAAATCTGAATAACAATTTTCTATATATACCTATATAGTTATTTTGTTTAATGCCTTTGTACCTATTACACTGTTAAGTATTCAAATATAAATGAATGTTTGTATTAGTATTGAAACAGATAGATTCTGAACGTTGCTACTTGAGTTTAAGTAATAAACTATTATTATTTAATTATACACTGGTACTATGTTAAAAGCAGGTGGTATTTTTTTAATCAATTTTTATCACACAAAATCGATGCTTCTTGACAAAATGCAATTATTAACTTTTCTGTGGAAACCCCGTACGTATGTATTTCATATTGTTTACCTAGCCTTCTAGAAATGAAATAAAATAAGTCATTAATAAACTAGGAAGCAGTAATTAGTAGGTTTGAGAAACGACAGTGTGTATTAGGTTTTTAGTGCAATGAGTTGTACACATTTTTATACTGCGTAAATAATCGTTGTCTACCTTAGTGTTTTAAGAGTGTTTCGTTTTTTTACAGGAAATGACTGAAGTTCAAACTCCTTTAACTGCTATAGCAGCCACACCACGAACAGAGCTAGACAATAAATTTACGTTCAATCCAACTAACATGAGGGTAAGTTAGTTCATAACATTCGACGTATTTATCTATTCTAACATCTGAACCAGATATGAAAACCTTGTTAAAATAATTTATATTATTGGATCCTTTGGATTAGGAATAAACTTCAATATCATTATCTTAAGAAATTTGAACTTAGTAAAACCGATATCTGAGCTGTTTTTACTACACGTTAGCATTCCTTAACAGTTTAGGCTGGATTGGTATGGGTTATGATTTACCAGTTTTTTCTTGTTACAGATTACCGAGTTTGCAACTTCACCAACATTGATAAAACGTAAGTGACAAATAGGTTTACTATATTGTAATAATATTTCGAGCTGTTCTTATAGAGATTTAAATTAATTTGGGTTTATATTTTTATCTGCAGTATTTAAATTGTAAATATAATTCGACTAACTAAAACATTCTTCACAAAGTATTATGCGATGTGTTAATCAGTCAAAAAGAAAAATACTAAAGTCTAGTGTCTAATAAATAACAAAGATAGATTTTGAATGTAAATAAGGGGGAAATTCTCATTTGGCACGTACCTATCCAATCGTAAGTTCCAAGTCCTTCAAGGATGTCCATTGAACAGACAAAAACGGGAATCGAAAAGTTCTAATCCTATCCTACCTTGCTCATTAAATAAATTTAGTAACAAATCATAGATGGCTAATATTTCATTACACTTACTTGTACTTTAATTTATCTTTATGTTCTTAGGAACACTTCACTTTCACTATACTTTTCCCACCAACCCTTTCGCGGCTTTTTTACTCCCCAAATAAGAAACAACTTTTAGCAAGTATAGTAAATCAAAATATGGATAAGCCCCCCTCGAAAACCAATTAAAAATAACATGCATCCTACTATTCATCCTGAGATGATCTATACGACGAATGCTCTTGATGTTGGGTAACTACATTGCAAAAATTGTTGACATTAAAATTTCAGTAGTTGAAATACTGAAGATCGTTACCGATTCGGATCCACAATGATGCCTGAACAAAATCACGAATGGAGCATTCGCCATACGTTTCCATTAAACCGGCGCGCGATACCATTGCTCCGGAGACTCGAGCGAAACACGCTGACTCACGAGCGCTATACGATTACAAACTTTTTCGGTGCGCGATACCATACGGCACTCCCGATACTCGAGCGGCACACCGAAACAAGCCGACTCACGAACGCTATACGATTACGAACTGTTTAACCCGGCACGGCGCGCGATACCATACAACACTCCCGACACTCGAGCAGCACACCGAAACACGCCGACTCATGAACGCTATACGATTACGAACTGTTTAACCCGGCACGGCGCGCGATACCATACGGCACTCCCGACACTCGAGCGGCACACCGAAACACGCCGACTCACGAACGCTATACGATTACGAACTGTAACCCGGCACGGCGCGCTATACCATACGGCACTCCCGACACTCGAGCGGCACACCGAAACACGTCGACTCACGAACGCTATACGATTACGAACTGTTTAACCCGGCACGGCGCGCGATATCATACGGCACTCCCGACACTCGAGCGGCACACCGAAACACAACCGACTCACGAACGCTATACGATTACGAACTGTAACCCGGCACGGCGCGCTATACCATACGGCACTCCCGACACTCGAGCGGCACACCGAAACACGTCGACTCACGAACGCTATACGATTACGAACTGTTTAACCCGGCACGGCGCGCGATATCATACGGCACTCCCGACACTCGAGCGGCACACCGAAACACAACCGACTCACGAACGCTATACGATTACGAACTGTAACCCGGCACGGCGCGCTATACCATACGGCACTCCCGACACTCGAGCGGCACACCGAAACACGTCGACTCACGAACGCTATACGATTACGAATTGTTTTAACCCGGCACGGCGCGATACCATACGGCACTCCCGACACTCCAGCGGCACACCGAAATATCCCGACTCACGGGCGCTACGATTAGGAACTGTTTAACCCCGCACGGCGCGCGATACCATACAGCACTCCCGACACTCCAGCGGCACACCAAAATATCCCGACTCACGGGCGCTATACGATTAGAAACTGTTTAACCCGGCACGGTGCGCGATACCATACGACACTTCCGACACACCAGCGGCACACCGAAACACCTCGACTCACGAGCGCTATACGATTACAAACTGTTTAACGGCACCCCCGAAGACTCCCGGATATATGAATGCAACCCAATTATAATACGTTTAACTTGGCCCGCGATTCTAGACTATATATGTAAAGAACAGGTAAACATGCATCTACAACAAAGAATGATGGGGCGCGGCATCATCCCGGGAGTGCAATTGACCGTAAACTGATGAAAATTTTGTATATTAGTCCTTGATTAGAATTTTGCCTGGTACAAATTGGCACCAGTTTATGTATTCATATCAAACATACATAGTTTTGTATCATCTTAAGTAAAGGTATTAGATACTTTTAACTTTAATAAGGAGTTTTTCATTTTCCATAATTACACAATGCCACTAAAGAATTGTACAATAAATCACAAATGAATATTAAAAAACAGGCATTAATTATACGCTTAAGCCCACGTAAACAATTTCTGAAATAGCTAGCTAGTACTGCAGCAAACAATCATTTAAAATGTTCTAACATTTTTGGTAAAATAATGTATATAAAGTGCTTTCTTTTTTGTAGAAACGTAGCAATATCTTTGCAGTATAAAATAATCTTTACCATTAAAAAGAATATCGATATACTTTTACTTTTAGATTTAGTTTGTTTTAAACGATATCAATTATTAACAGTGAAAAAAAACTTCATGATTACTATTACAAAGTAGCACCTATAGTAATATATGAATAATAATATACCAAAACAGAGAAGAATGATACATTGTATATTCAGTCGTTCAACTGTTTTAGTTTTTTAATGTAAGTGAATAATTATAAATCGGTAATGTTTTACAGCGATTAGTGGTTAGTTCTTGTTATCGTTAAATTTTGTTACAATTAAGATGTTATTGTTTTAATGTTTCTTTAAAACTATATTTAAAAAAAAAAAACAAGTTTACTTAATTGGATTTTTAGCTGAAGCTAATAATTGGTTCTAAATAATTAATAATATTAGAGGAATGTTTCGTTTTGTTAATGTGTTTAGTTGACTTCAAAAAAGTTAATACTAATTAATTATCCTGCAAAAATAGATACGTTGCGAACGAGAAAAAGAAAGTTAGTTACTTCTTAAAAATAAAATACATGCTAGTACGGTACTGTTCTACACCCTTTGTACTATAAATGCCTCTCTATTTCCTTGAGACTAGATTCCCCTAATGGATTTCGTGAAGAGGGTACGAGGGGTGAACATTTATTCATACTGGCCGAAGAATGCTTATTCTTTCAGTAGTGTAACGGTGTAACGGTAGTTTTGTGTACCTGCTTATGTATCGGGTAGTTCATTTCGTATTTTCAACGAACTTTAAAAATAATTAAGAGTGCCATTTTGATAAAAGGTTTTAAATATTTCACTAGAAAGGAACAAAGTAATTAGTGAATAGTAATTTTGGGTTTATTTGCCGCATACAATCTGTTTAATGTTCACTTATCGTTAAACGAAACGACTGGCTATTGAATAGTGAAGAACAATTTATTTTGTGCTTTAAATTAACAGGTAGTAATTGTGAGTATTAAATGAAACATGTATATTCTTTTTACATGCCCAGATGTATCGGTTCAAACAGGTAATTAATTTATTTGAAGATGTGCATAGTTAATTCTAACTGAAAAAAAAACATTTTTTACTTTCTTCATTTTTGTTAACAAATTGATTCTTACCTACCCTTCATTTTATTCACCAATTTCGGAAATCGAAAAAATGTTAGAGCGAAATTTGCAAAATATAAAATAAAACAAAACGTCACCATCGTACGTCCTTGGCCTCTTAAATATTGTAGTCAAAATACACAATTAAACCACTGTCCAGTACATTTATCAATTTGTATAGTTACATTTTATTTTATTTCATTTTTTAGGACGTCCAACACCACAACAGCCTATTTCAATGTAAGTATTTATTTTTATGAATAATAATTTTTTGTATACATATATATAATATTCAATTTCACTATTTGTTTGTTCATTGTATAGGATTTTATCTCCCATCGCATCAACTCCTGTTAGTAACTCAAAAATGGACCCAGAACGTTCTCCTTGTTTTCCGGTAGTAAGTTCATCGAGCGGATCATGTTCGGACTCTGCTTCCGATAGTGATTCGAGTTCAAACGCGTCAGGAACTGGGACGCTTAATTCAACTAAGTCCAAAATACTTCCCATTTCGAATCAACCTTCTCATGTTTCTCCAAAGCCTGAAGAAGCAAAATTGAGGTGGAATTTAGCTTCATATTTGGACCAAAATGGTGTAAAAATGAACCACGACTTTTCTCCATCATCGAGATCACCTTCACGTACCTCGTTATTAGATAACGAAGTATCGAATAATAATTGTTTAAATTCCAAAAACAATTATAACTGTGATAAATCCAATGATGGAACCGATTCGACGGACAGTGCCAAGTATGCAGATTTAATAATTGCAGAGGCTTTGTCAATAAAACCAATGGAACCTCTGATATCCAGCTTTTCGGACTCGGACAGTAGTGTTAAATACGAAAGTAAAGAGAGGACATTTCCATCGGCAGCTGCTATATCTGATAGTGATAGTGATGATGAGCAAAGGACTAACAATAAAGTTTGTAGACCAGTGAATCGTCCTAGTCCAAAAGCTAAAACTAACAAGTGGCTTAACGAATCGGATAATAATAATTATTTTCAAATAAGCGACGTGAAAGGGTGTTTATCGCCCTTCAATAAACAAAGTGTGTTTTCTGTTCCCAAATCAAAATCAAATCGCGGTCGTCCGAGAAAAAAGAAACCGAATAGCGGTTCTGAAGGTGAAGTTCGCATTAAAAGAAGAGGAAGACCCCCTCTAAATAAAAATCGTAATTCAATTAGTGGCTCGGACAACGAGTTAGTTTTCAAAAAGAGAGGAAGACCACCCAATCGACCGAAAAGGGCAACGACACCTAGTACTTCTGAAGATGAATCTTATGCTGTCGACAAAATGAATTCTTCTTTAATGTCGAAAAAGTCGGCAAGCGATTCCGGAATTGGAAAAACTAAAATCCGTGGTAGAAACAAAAGTCAAGAGAGCAATTTGACGTCAGAAAAATCAAAGTCGTGCGTTGAAGTGGATGCCAATAATAAACGAGAACAGAAGATAAACCACCGATGGGATGGAGACTGCGGTTCTCCTAGAAATGATCAGGCAAATGGTTCGGATGTCGCTACTGTTGGTCGTTATAAAAATCGTAAAGCTTCCAATTTGTCCACTCGGAAGCAAACTACGAAACGGAAAGTGTCTGATAAAAATTCAACAACTGTGGATGTAACATCTCTTCCTGATACCTCTAGCAGCGATTCAGAGAACAAATATTCTAATGTGTCCATCTCGTCACGATTTTATCCTAAAAGGCGCTGTTCGTCTAGTTCAGAAAGTGATTCATCAATAAAAAGGGAATATTCCAGTTCTCCACATAATCAAATCAATATGTCGCAAGTTTCGAATAAATCGGAAACTGTAGTTAAATTAAATAACGAAGGTAAAAATATTGCCGACAAAAAGAAAAGTGACACGTTAAGGAAACTTTTTACTCCGAAAAGAGATTCTGAAGGAGGAAAAGGCGGGGGTAAAGGTGGAGGGAAAGGTGGAAAAGGAAAAGGAGGCGTAAATGTTATAAGAATAGACGAAAATTACGAACAAAGTAGTTCTTCTGTAGACGAGGAAACTGTACCGCCTATTACAAATCCCATTTTATTGTCTCCTATCTCCGCAGCTGAAATCCCGAAAAAAGAATCTGGTGACTTTTCAGTTTCTTCGCCTGAAAGTAAGTACAATGTTGACGTGGTGAAAAACGATGGAAATGAGAAAATAAGGGTAATGGTGCGAATTGATTTAAAAAGAATAGATTTAACAAAACTTGCAAAATTAAATGATCCTAATAGACAAGTTTTGGAAGAAAAGCAAGAAAAAACAAGACAACAGGTATTTCACAGCAACACGTCCTCGGTTAATGCTAAAACAGAAACAAAGCAATCAAAACCTTGCACTTATAATTCGGATTCGACTGTTACATATGTCGATAATTCAACAGTGCAGAGTGACGATTTAGTAGGTAAAAAACATGCCTTAAAAGACGATAAAGTGAAACAGACAGAACACAACAGAAATAGTAAACGCAAGAGGCGAACAAGTTGCAGTTCGGTCAGTTCACTTTCAACAATAAGTAACGTTTCTCATGGTAGCGGTAGACAAAAAGAGCACAAAAAAGAGAAATGCGATCATAAAAGTAAACGGCGAAAAGACGAAAGCGTTGAAAAGTACCAAAAAAATAGCAAAAACGGAATAGCTATAAAAAAATTTCGTAATACTAATCACGACAGGAAAGAGCCAAGAACACCACCACTTCCACCCACAGAACAAACAAATAATAACGATTGGTCCAAAAATTTTCAACCTATCAGAGAGTATCATTCGTATTTTGAACAAATGGATGAACTCTCCGATGATGAAGAAAGGTATATTACGACTAATAAGTGCACTTTTTAAATAAACAAATAAAACAATGTATTTATATTTATGTTACAGAGATCAAAATCGATACCTTAATGAAGCGAAGAGACTTAAACATCTAGCTGATAAAGAAACCGATACAATTAAACAATGTATGTTATATTTAGAAGCAGTCTTGTTCTTCCTTTTAACTGGTAATGCAATGGAACACGAAAGTGTTACTGAAAAAGCAGCTTTTACCATGTATAAAGACACCTTAAGCCTTATTAAGTAAGTTGGGGAACATAAACATCACTTAGAACTAAGCATATAATTTACAATAAATAATGTTTTACTTCAGATATATTTCATCAAAGTTTCGCAATCATCAGGACACTTCCTCATTTCATACGAAACTGGCTATATTAAGGTGAGTAACTGTAACAAAATTTAAACACATTATAAATCTATATTAAATAAATGTACGTATTTTTTAGTTACCGGTGTCAAGCCCTTTTGTACAATAAACTATTTAAAATGAGAAAACACGAAATGAGAGACTACCAAAAACTGATCAACGACTATTGCACAAAGGTAAACAATTTTATTTAAAATATGCCTGAAGAAATAATATTTGCTAAAATAAATTGATATTATTTTACAGTCTGCAAACGTGGCTCCCATTCAGTCGGACCACGCGAATCAAACGATCAACGGACAGGGTACACCGTCACTATCACCTACTCCGTCTCCAGCTGGTTCGGTGGGTTCAGTTGGGAGCCAATCATCTGGTTATAGCAGTGGAGAATTAACGAGAGGTAATGCAAATGGTCAGCCTCCGCCTGCCGCTGCTACCACGACACCTTGTATGTTAGTACCTGTATCTGTATATAATGCAATGTCGAAACAAAATCAACACATCTCATACCTGATATCCTATCAGGACTTATGGGACCAGGCTGATTCTCTAATTATGAAAGGGAGGCATAAAAGTAAGTTGATAAATTAAATAGGTACCAATTTCTTAAGATTATACAGAGCATTTGTATAAAAAATAAATATTGAATTAAAAATACATAAATACTACACTAAAAATATCAAACGTTTTTTCATTTGCAGGTTTTTTTATTGAACTGGATAGAAGTTGTAGACCCTTAACTCTTCACAGTTCGTTAATAGATTTGGTTAAATACGTACGGTCAGGAATCGGCAAACTTAAAAAGGACTATTTAAAATGAACGTTGATATACTACAAATTAGTCAATTTTTTGAGGTCATTGACCCTAATTTGTAATTATGACCGACCATTTTTAATGTTAATATATTTATATGCGTTTATAAATGGGTGTTTTAATTTCCTAAATACATGCAACAAACTTAAACATATTTAACCCAATCAACGAAAAAATATTTCGTTTCTTCTTTATTTCTTATTGTGCAAAGTGCAAGACAGAGGAATCGTTGCAGGTTAAAAATGAAAAATATATGTACAAAAAAATTAGGATACTCTTGATTTTACTAACAACAATAAATACGGGAAAACTCTTTAATTACAATATTATGTTTATTGACCTTATTATTATAATAATTCAGTTATTCAATGTAAAAAAGGAAGGATGTAAAATTAAATACAATATTTGAATGGTACACTTCTACGAAAATAAACAATTGGCGGCAGAATTAAAACTTAAATTGTCAACATGGCGTCTACAGGTCAGCTGATTGCCATACTCAATACTTCTGTATATATATCCATAGAATGAAATGAAATACATACACTTTTTTGTAGTTTAACAACCAAACAAATTTGGGTTCGTTAAAGAAGAGCTTGGTATTGCCATCCACTCTGCCTCTAATTTTTTATTCTACCCCATTCTCAAGCCTTCTTTAAATCATCATCATAGATCAAGGAAGGTTTATCATAATAGAGATTTATAGATTTTGTGTATTTAGCCCTAACTTCGTATTCGTTCGATATTTAGGAGAAAAAATAAATTTGAATGTATATTATAAATCTATTTTATAAAATTAAAAAGTTAAAATAAAGTAGATATCTTTGAAACTTTTTTGTTCCTTTCGTTTTTTTTGTATCAGAATGGCGCATTGCTGCTTGTTAATGCAACGCTAGTACATGCATATATATGCATAATGAGGCGCCATGTTGACTAATGTGGTCACGACTTAGCACTACAAAGATCTATTGTATGATCTACAACCGTTTTAAAATATATTTTTACGTGATAATAATAGCAATTTAATGAGAAAAATTTAGTTTGAATCGAAAAATGTTTCTAGTGAGTGTATTTACGAAATATTATAGTTTTATGTTTATATCAGAAAATTGACGATAACAAAACATAGTGATTCAGTTTATACTAGTGTAAATACAGACACACACATTTAATTAATCTCGACTGTGGGACAATTTAAGAAGATAGGATTTTATTTGTCATACAATGGATTCACTCAATTAAGTTAAGGTCTGTTTTATTTTAAACGATAATGCTTCGGATTATTATTATTTTAACCCTTTGGTTATTCGCCATGGGTGAAGATTGGACTACACAATGCAACAAATGTAAATGTATATGGTCAGATGGTCGTAAAAAGGCTGACTGTAGTAATATAAAATTAATGGCCATTCCAGATAATTTAAGTTCTGAAATAAGAGATGTGGATATTTCATCAAATGAATTGTATGAACTAAGGGACTTTGTATTTGCCAGTGTGAATTTACAAAATATTAATAAGTTAAAGTTGAGGAATTGCAGTATAGAAAAGATTCATAAATTTTCCCTTGCAAAATTAGCTCTCTTAATTGAGTTGGATCTTTCTCAGAATGAGATTAGTCAACTGGAAGAGGACACTTTCAAAGATAATGAAAAGCTAAGAACACTATTTTTAAATAATAATAATTTAAAACAATTAGATGGCACTGTCTTCCACAACTTAAAGTATTTACAAAAATTTGAAGTAAATAGTAATAAAATTACGTATGTGGATCCATATATTTTCAAAAATGGGCCAGCATTGCAATATGTAGATTTAAGCAACAATAAATTAAAGTACATTGATCCACAATTTCTAATCAATTTAGAAAGAATAATGAGTTTCAATGTTCAAATGAACCCATGGATTTGTGATTGTAAACTTAAAAAATTGAGAGACTTAGTAATTGAAAATAATTTAGTTACAACACCAACAGCATGTGTAGAACCTCCAAGACTTAAAAATACACTTTGGAGCCAACTTGAATCAAAAAATTTCGCTTGCCGACCTAAAATTTTAAGTATATCTTCAAATGTCCAGCACAATGTAGTAGCATCCAATGTTACATTATATTGTAAGGCAGAAGGTGATCCAGACCCTGATATTGATTGGATGCTAAATGGACGAACAATTGAAAGAGATTCTCAAAGACAAAAGTATTTCATGCATGAAGATACAAATGGCAGTTTATCTTGGAACAATTTAACAATTTTTCAATTTGATTTTGGGGATAGGGGTGAATATCGATGTATTGCAAAGAATGCTGCTGGAAAAGATGAGAAAAATATCAGTCTAACACCAGGGAATGACTTTTATAATAAAAGTGTTTATGGAACAACGTCTTCATCAAGCATGCTTAATCTGGCTATAGGGTTATCTGTTGCCATTGTAGTTTTGCTTATTTTGGTAGCTGTGTTAATATTTTATTGTATTAAAACTAACCGTAAATCTAAATCCAAACTTAATCCATTGAATCAATCAAACGATTATATTAATTTACCTGCCAGACAAGAAGCTGAAAAATCTCTTATAACTGAGGTTAATCCAGTAACGAAGCCACCACGACAATATTCAGCATCTGTTATGAATGGTTCAATGGAGCTTGACATCAAGACAAATTTGTTAGAGAATGATATGAGTTATGGTGAGTATCATAATTTTAAATTACCTAGTTATGTGTAAGGATAATTGTATACATTATGTTTATTAATTAATTTTTTCATATTGATTTAAAAGAACATGAGTTTCATTATAAAATAGCTATGAAGACCCACATGCATATCTACAGATCATACTTATACTTGGCGAATAATTAGAAATCAAAAACAATCTATTAACTCACCATTCATAATGTGTCATAGACATCATCATGTAACATGTACGAGACTCTTCCATTTAATAACTGTTTCGGCCGGATGTTGTGGCGTCTTAACAATACCACACATATTTGGTAGGGTTATGATTGTGGTAGATGCTGTTTTTGCGGCAACAGTGGTTCTCATAAATCGTTTATTATAATTTTATAGAAATAATTTTGTTGTTTTTAAAAATTAATGACATGCTTCTCTTGCCTAGGCTGGTTTCTCTTTTATTTGAAAAAAGCACATTAGAAACCAAGTAAATATAGCATTTCATGTCGTATAAATAGCTGCTTTTTAAGGTATCGACGATGAATCTCATTCATTCGATTTCGAACAACCCACACACAGCAAATTTCAAAACATCAATGCTTTGAATGGAAATCAGCTTCCTCCTGATCTCTTGTCGTTTTCACATCGCAGCATTCAAATCTCTCCAACAGCAAGTTCTGTTTCGATGATCCAAGATCCAATTAATCAACAACAAGGCTACGGCTTGCCAACTAACATTCAGAGTCCCTTGTATGATTCCTTAAACATGTGCCGAACATTGCCATATTCCAGAAGTCAATCGCCATTCGTTTCGCCTGTAAGTTCAGTCATGGTGACGTCTTGTCCTAGTGGATATGTCACCATACCCCGAAGGCCTAGAGCAAGTTGGAGCAGCGAGCCTCCTGGGCATTCTTTAATAGTTGATCCTGTCTATGACAATCTTGGAGCACGTACGACGGTAGGAGGAAACTCTCAATTATCATTGAATCGTTTAAACGATACTCCCAAACCGATGGTAGCCACATTGCCACGAAATTATCTTATTCCAAGGTAAGAAAAAGAAAGCTCCAATAAAATATTTTGAGATTATGCTGTGATTTTCCCATAGGGCTACAGGTGTCGAGCAACAGGTGGCCAAAGCAAAGTTCAATGCGGATTACAATACAGAATACGAATCGTCTTCTTTACCGTCTCCTAACGTTGATTCGACGAGTAGTGGAATACAAAATAATTCGGGAGCAGGAGCAATGGTGAAAGTTCCTCCTCGACCTCCTCCGAAGCCTAAAAAACGCTCTTCTGCAGGACCATTGTTTGAAGATGAGGGTGAAGATGGAACCGAAGTCTGAGAGATGTAATATAATTAAATATCCATTTTATTAAGTTAAGTTTGTGATAGAACTGGCAAGGTACCAGTGGTACGAGTACGAAATTTTTTATTAACAATTTCATTGTATCTTAAATGTAAAATAATAAAAAAGTATATACAAATAAAAGAAGATTTTTCTAATTAACATTGTGTTTCAATGTTTACTTAATAAATGACTAGGTAGATTTATAGTACATACATTTTATAAGTGTATTATAAAAAAAAGGGATTTTCAAATTCAATTCCGTTATTTAAAATCTTTTATTGTTACTACATTACAAAAGGTCATGTAAGTATATGTGTAGAGAACGTTAAAGGAGTAGCTTTAATTTGCACTCAAGACGTTAGCGTATGTTTCACCCAAATAAAGTGAAACATCTTCAGCTAACCCATCTCTCAAATGCATCGATGTCGTTTCATCTTAATTTCTCTTGACTAGTTATTTTCGATATATAAATTTCACTTCAAAAACATCAAGAGGAAAACATTATTAATTACACAAATAAATTATTATCTTACGAATTATGAAATAAATTAACCGTGAAGAGATGCTACAATACAATACAATACGTCATGCTGACAACAAAATGTTAAGTATGTAATTGATTAAAAAGATAAAATAATTTAATTTTTTTCTACAAAACTCGCAGGAAAAAGACCTGTTCTCCCGGTACGTTGCTGAGTACCTTTGTACCATCCGTCATCTCGTTTTTTAAGTACGTACACTATGTCATTTACTTGTAATTCTAATTCGTATTCAGTATTTGGTGGATAAGGAGCAATACAACGATACCGATCGCCTTTACATTGAGCAGATGTTGTTCTAGTATCATTTTCTATATCTAACGAATTTGATTTTCGGTGATTACTTTTAGAATTTAATCTTCTTTTATTATCCTTGTCTTCGCATCTAAAAACATTAAGATTAATGCGTATATTGTTAAGCTACGTGAATATTAATTCATAAACCTTGGTAAATTTATAGGAACGCCAAGTTGTTCCCGGTGTTTCAAACGTTGACAAATCATCGAACCAGGGTTTCTACTATGGCTTTGATCTAGAGTCGATATTTGCGACATTTGACTAGGGCAGGAACCGGATCTGGAAGTTGTTAATATTATTTAATAATAAATCATTTTGCACCCTTATATATAAATAACTTGCAATGATGGCATTAGCTTTAATTTACTAAAAAAAAACTCATTCACATTTTCATTTAATTGCATACGTGAATGTACTGCCACTGTTTTACCGTTTATGATGAACTTGCGGGTGATGCAAAACTGGCTGAAAGATGCGAACTCGCAAGTCGCGTGCATCAGTTTGCGAGATATACCTGTGGAGGAATGTAGTGAGCTTTTCGTAACATGTGCTTTTATATTCAGTAAGGAAGCACATTTTCCAAGTTAATACTGGATAGACAGGCCAAGAGATGCTTTTGAAGTTTTATAGAAATGTATCTCAACAGATAAGTTTTCTTATGTTTGATATTGTACCTACAACTTCTTGTTAAATTAACGTCAATTGTTTAATTATAACGCACGTGTTTCTTTTTTCTTTGATTAAAGTGGTAGGTATTAACGACACTAAAATTTAAGTAGTTTTATTAATAGGACAATCGTTCACTCTTTAACAAGAACTTTTGATACCAGTTCCCTTTTTTGGATTTACTTTTAAGAGTAGCTACCTACCTACATTCATAGCGATTTAATGATATAAAAATACATAAATGGTGCAAAATAATCCAAGGTATGTATCATGTATTTATTTTTACCACTCATGATTAAGATCCCTTGCAACCAGCTTTAATCCACAGGCTTACCTTTACGTGTAATGTTTATTAAGTATGTTTGGTCAATTTTCTGTACCTGACATGTGTAGATGATAAAACAGTTCCACTGGCAGTATTATCCTCAAAACCGGGGTTGTCAATTGATAATAATGTTGCAGGAGGAGATTTAGATCGTTTGGTAATGGTTAATCTTCGTATAAAATTACCGGTTCCTTTATCTGATCGTTCTCCATTCTGTAAAAGAATCGATTTTTTAAATTTGGTTTTCAGTGTAGTGTGTAGTTAACCTTCTCATCTGATTTGCCCACGTTGGTAACATCAGCGGCAGTAATGGGGGCTTTAACAGAATTAATTGAAGCACAACTGTTTATTTGAGAAGTCTGAATAAAAATGCGTGAATTTGTGTTTATTGCTGGACTGGAACATCTTGGAGGCAATTCTGGTGGTACCCCATATAAGCTTTGTTCAAAAGAGAGTTGTTTTGTATTGTTTGAGTATTTTGACTTATTCTTTTTGTCCAAGTTCGACATGTAAGGACTTTTTAAAGCTTCTCTGAGTGGTGTGACGTAGTTACCAGGGAAAACACCACTTTTCTGTGCATTTCTCGAAACACCTAAAACAAATTAATAATATCATAAAAGGCATATTGTTTTTTAAATGAATTTATTGAAATTACCTTTAAACCAGCCATCTTGACATCTTTCAGTAACTATGTAGGTTTCGCCCTTTTTCAATTCTAATTCATCAGCTTTTTGAGGGTTGTATGAAAACAAGGCAATATAACTTGAAGGTAAAATTGTTGTCGCAAATACATTAAAATTTGGATCGTCTACTTTTTTAATTAATTGTTGACCGTGCGGTCGAGGGGAATCTAAGAACTGTTCCAAGATAACTGAATATTCATTCTTTTAGAAATATTTCTTTAGAGTAACCTACCTCGTTTTTATGACGTTTTTTCTCTTCGTGAAGTTTGCGATGTTTTAAAAGTTGTGATGCAGAAACTGTTGGGCTTTGTTGCTGATTAGACTTATCCGAAACCCTGTAAAACGTTCTACCTTACAATTTCTTAATTTATTCATTATCATTAATTTTTACATATTAGACATAGGTGTAAAGTGAAAGGAAATAAATGTTTTTAAGGAATTAAATTACTACAGTAAAACATACTTTGTAGAAAGATTTATCAGTGATCTTGCTAAACTATTTAATTCGACAAAAGCCAAGGGAAATATCCCTATTTTGTCTTGTAAACGCCCTTCCGCCCAATTTTCGTCGACTCTTCGTATAACCACTATCACTTCGCCTTTGTTAAACGAAAGACACCCCTCTTCATCATTTTCCATGTGAAAATCATAAAGTGCTTTACATTGCGGTATACTACTCGGCAACGGAGCTACTGCCTAAAAAATTAAATCAAAAAAATTTGGACCATATTTCAAATTTAAATATTAGTTACTTACAAGAACATAATTTGCAGGAAACAATCCTTCTCTTCCATTACATTCCCCGCACAACCAATTTATATCAACTTGCTTTTTAACATTAATTAAATCACCTTTCCTCAATTCTAAACCGCTAAAATAATGCCGTAAGTTATTATAAAAATTAACCAATTTATATCACAAATTAAAGCCTTGTTATTCTAAAAATCTATATGCATGTTTCAACCCTTTACAGATACCTACATAAGTATATAAATAATTTAATTTCATTATGGAATTGTAACTTTTTGGGCTGTGGAGTTTTTGATATTGTATTGTTTTGAAATGTGAATAATAATAAATTATTAATGAAGTTGTAGCAATAATGTATTTATTATATTTGCATACCTAGATTCTTTTGGTATATAGTCATATGCAGCTTTTGCAAGAAAATATGTCTGAGAATCTGTTAATCCAATAGTATCTGGCAGTTGTGTATCTTCACTTGAAGATTTGTTTTTATGATTTTCTTGGCTATTTAGATCTTTTAAGGCAACAGAAGCATTCACATTTTGTTTGTCCTTCCTTGGAGCAGTACTTTTTATTCCCTCTAATATTCTCATTAACAAAATGTTAGAAGGTAAGTTTTCTATTCTTATTGGTACCAATATCCGACATTCCGGACATTTTAATTCTTTATGTTTATTGTAAATTCCTTCCAAACATTCTCGACAAAACGTATGTTGACATGGCAGAACTTTACTTGAAGAATCTAAACGTTCTAAGCAAACAGAACATTCCAATAAATCGTTTAAAATTCCTTCATCCATTACACCATGTAGACACTTTTCATTTATCTGATTACATGTAGTTTTTTAACCAATTAATGTTTGTTTTTATAAAAAAATAGCACCACATAAAAGTAAAATTACACAACTGTTATCAGCAACGTGTGAATCTTTATTATATAAAGAAGACGAATGTTGAATTTTGGTTTAAAAATAGACTCGCGGAAGCGTAATCAAATCACTAATTTGAGAAAATAATCACATAGACACTGTTATAAATGTAACCCAAAATTAAACTTTTGCAACATTTGTCCACATCTCACATTCCTTTCGATAATTTATTAATTTACTTCACTTCCCCACTTAAAAATAATCACCTTTATTGTATACATGATAATACCTGTTGACATTAAAATGTATATTCATATATACATGTTTATTTTTTTTTAAAGTGACAAAGAAATATACATTGAAACACGTAGTCAAATGTGTGATTAATTATTTATCTACCATTAATTATTATTCAAAAGACAATTATTACTCATCGTGAAACCCTCAACTCACGAACCTATTAAAGGCGAATATCGCTGTCTATGAAAACGAATGCAGCATTATCTATGAATATAACCGAACTGTGGTTTGTTCATGTTAATTGTTATAATGATAGACCTTTGTGAAGATACCATTTTGAAACATTGAAGATTTGTAACCGTTCTTAATACTAGTTAAGAAAGAAATACACGAATTAAACATCAACCATTCTAAGTAGAATTTAATGTATTTTTAAATAGTAAAATTACAAAAATCCGCCAGGTAATAAGATCCATTGATTTAAACCATAACTCTTCATTAACGGTATTGGTTTAATTATAACTCCTAATCTGTGTTATAACCACAGATTATGGTTATAACTCCCAATCACAGATTAGCTCCCAATAATCGTAGTCCAAAACGAACTGAAAAATCATACAAACACCATAGAAGTAGCGACCAGTGGCCAACATCAAAATATTTAGCGCCGACAAAATGAAGATTTCAAAATAAAATACAAGTTCAACGTTTGGGAAAACTCATGGGGCAGAGAAAAATTACTTCAATAAAAATTAATACTTTCCGTTGAATATTACAAGTATTCGGTTTCGGGAATGGCCGTTGTCTTTAGAAAACTCTTCCCAACGTTTCGTCTGCAATTATAGTGGCCATTATCAAGGGCAATGGGCAGGTAGTCTGTTAGGCTTTCATACCTACACTGCATTTTTTAATCCCCTCTGCCTATACAACTGCACTTTAATTTGAGGCAACGAAAACTTAATGATAATTGAATGTATTAATTGCAAACGGAAACTACAATATATTTTTGATAGACATGTCTAAGAATTCGTGTATTAAACGATGTTTGCTTACCATCTAAAGTAGAAAAAGTTTTTTTTTTAATGGGTAACGTTAGCAACCATGGATACCAACATTGCTTAAATATTGAAAGCAGACGTTGTATGAGAATTAGTTCTAGAAACTGAGTAAAATATGTACGATAATAAATTGGAGCTTGCTTCTGACAAAGACATTGAAATCCCTTTTAGCGACTATCATGAAATGGAAATTCTTTTTGAAAAACTCAAATCTCTTAACTACTACTCTGAGTTCGTTATTCCTTTCAAAGTAAAACCAATTAATAGGTGAGTGATAGTGAGTCGAAGCAAAGCAAAGCACTTTACTGTATCTTATAAATTTTTAATTACTTGCAGTTATTATTTCATGATACCTACTAATTCAGGAGAACATTTTTTTCTATTTTGTCAATTGGCGACATGGTTAATAAGAAAGTCTGACAAACATTTTGATGAACCACATGATTTTGAAGATCCTAATAATACAATTTCTAGGATATTGACTGTAGTTAGAGAAGACGTATGTTTAATACTATTATTGAATGCCATCAAAAATCAAATTTAATATTTGACTTGAGTAGAATATTTCTAGGGAACGACAATCGATTTCCCTCCAAATAAATTAAAACCTGGAACTGGTCGTCATGTCGTCTTTATTTTAAATAAACTTTGCGACGCGGTATTACGAAAAAATGAAATTAAACTTATTCCGTAAGAAACACTTTTTATTTTTGAAATATTTGTACGTATATAGGTATCTGAACATGTTTTTTTTAGACCAACAATCGTTGAAAAAGATAACGACGAATACGACTCAAAAAATCATGATATATCAACCGGTAACGAATCGGAAGTAATTTTGGATCAATTAGAAGACGACATGCTTACAGCATATTCTGATTATTCGGATGACGATGAAATAAATGCTTATGATCTTGCGAAAACGAAAGTTGGATTACAAAATAAAAACGTACAGCAGCACGTTAATGAAGAATTATGGCAAAAAGAGCTAGAACGGGTTGTTCCGTCTTTACGTATCATATTGAAAAATAACGTTTATGATTGGCGAACACGATTAAGTTTAATGCAAGACAATTACGGTGAAATCAAGCAAAATGTATCGACGGCTAAAACACAGATATCAAAAATTCACAAACGTCTAACATACAACCTGGAAAAAATTAAAAACAGAGAGAAATATCTTAATAAAGAATTTGAGTTGCCCTTGAAGAACTACATGGAGAAGTTACACCAGTTGTCAAATATAAAGGAAGAATACAATGAGTTAGGAAGCGGACTGAACGAGAAAATGCGCAATCTGACATTGTTAAGTCAAACCTTGGAGAGTTATAAACAAAAAGCCGAAATTAGGGGCAGTTTTGTAACTGACGGCAGTAAGTTTGCAAAAATTTAAAATTATTTTGAGCAGTTTTTCTTATACATATAATTTTCAGCTCCACTTGTAAACATAAAGAAAGGCATATTAAAAATGAAATCAGATATCGTATCGATCGATGTTAGAATTGGAGTATTACAGTGTTTCCTATTTAACACGGAGCTAAATGAGAAAAGTAGATTAGAAAAAATTGATTTTGTTAATTAATACAATTTTACACACACCAGTTACTGGTTTTATCGATGAATAATTAATACTAAAAAAGGGAAGTGTAAACTTACTGCAAAATAGGTACTTGAACAATATGTTAAGAGTAAATTTTACAAAAACTATACAAAGGAAAAAATAACTTTATTTTATAGAATAGACATTGAATCTTGTAAAGTATATAACGTATAATATATTCATGTTGATATTTGGCATTTTCACGCATATACCTAAAAATGCACATTCTATGTGATCATACAAAAAACATAACGTACATTTCTCGAATTCAAAATTGAGCATTACTTAAGGCAAGGTACGAAGATGACGCTAATTAAATGTGATTGATTAACGTTTTATTTTTTATTTGTACATACATTAAATTATGTATTCGCCTAAATGTATATTATAAGTACTTGTTTTAATTAAGTTACACCTATTATATTCGCAGTGGAAGACGAAATGTAACGTTAATCGATCACTTTTATAATAAATGGTATATACTTTTGGTAGATATCGTTAGGGTTCGGAAAATCTGCATCTGCAGATGTCAGTAAAAGCTATATATGTGTAATCCCTAGAAGGTATCGATAATGATATTGAATGTTGTAATCCATATTGTAGCGATATTGAATAGTACAAAAAAATGTAACATGGTCCTTTTCAAAAAATATTTTGGTCTTGCACACCAAGTTACTGCCTGTTGTCACAAATCGTCATCCGAAGTTAAATTTTTGAGACTAACTTCCATCGCTAATTTCCCTGCTAATATAGCATTTTCTTCGATCCTACACCAGAGGGATGCCATAGCTATCGTAAAACACAATAAACCGGTTAATATAACTCTAAAAATGTGGAATGTGATTGTCAAACCAAATGGGGGATGCGTTGCAATAGTTGTTATAACGACACAAATTAGAAGCATGCTTGAAAACCAATAAAATCGTTTTTGGAGTTTCAGTTTATTCAACGACGAATCACATATCTTTATTGATTCCATCAATGTGACTTCTTTTTCGTTTTTTTGATAAGCAATGCAATGGAACTTTCCTCCTTCGACAATTTTTAAAGATGCACATACGGCTTCATGATCAGAATAACTCACAAGGTCTTCGGGTATTCGGTTTGGTAACGGTTGTAAATATTGTACAGATGCAATTTCTATTCGTTTGTGACAAGCAAACAGTATATAGTCGATTCGTTTACCAGGCTTTTTTAGTTTGAGCAATGCTTTTGGAGTATAACTATTCTGACAGCACTCATTGGTACCATCTGTTTCCAAACACAATTCCTTCGCTTCAGTGAAAGAATCCCTTAAATTCGCCCTTTCAACAAGAATCCTATAAAATAACAATAAATGCCTCTAAATAATAGATGGGAAATTAAAGAAGTGAGATTTTTATTACTGTACAATTGATTGTATTTTTTAACGAAAATTTTGACGCTGACCTGTATGCTATACTTCCTGGTTCAGTATTTAAATCTCCTGCTAAAATTATTAAATCTGCGGAACTTGACGTCATTTTAATAAACTGAGCAGTGTCGAACGCTTGTAATACTCTATGCGCTAGATAATCATCACATGTTGTATCATATTCGGCATGTAACTAGAATATAACACTTTATCAGTAATTAACGAAAGTTTTGGTTTATATTTATTATTCGCGTTTCCCTATGAATATGTACAACTGTACATATTATAAGTTATATGTTATACAAATTTTGACATTATTTTACAATGAAATAAATTTATAAACGACTGATGATTTCATTTTATTTTTTTAATAATTAAAAAGGTATTCTGCTTTGATGCAGTTCTACCGAATTTGGTGTGCACCACACTCAAATGTGATGCACAATTGAAATCTATGCACTACACTCAAATTTTATGTGCATTACTCAAGTGCAATGAGTAGTTAAAAGTTATACACCACACTTGTGTGTAATGCACAATCAAAAGCTATATACTACATTCAAACTTTATGCACTACACTCAGAGGCCATGCACCATACATAAGTGACACCCACCACACTTAACAGTATACTCAAGTGCCATAAACAATCAAAAGTTATGCACCACACTCAAGTGTAATGCACAATCAAAAGCTATGTACTACACTCATGTGCCATACACCATACTCAAGTGCAATGAACAGTCAGAAGTTATACACCATACTCATGTGTAATGCATAATCAAAAGCTATGCACCACATTCAAATTATATGGACTATCCTCAAGTGCAATGCACAATCAAATGTTATGTACTATACACATAGACTATGCACTATTCTAAAGTCTGATGTACCACGCTTAAGTTCTATACACTATACACAACTGCAATGCACAATACTCAAAAGCTATGCAGTACACTCAAGTCCCTTGCACTGTAATGCAAATTCTATGCAGAACAATTAAAAGCCATATACTGTGCTAAAGTACCACATGCCACACTCAAGTGCCACTTGTTATATTGCGATGATTTTTTACTTCTCTTTTTTTGAACTTATGGAATGATTGGAAAATCGATTTTTTTTACAAAACTACCCCCCATCGAAATACAATACTTACATGAGCAGAATAAATGTTAATACTGAAATTTTTCACTTTGATTCGACACAATCCAACCCCCTTCCCTCCAAACCAATCACCATGTTGAATTTTATGTATATGCCCATTAACTGACCACTGATGAAACAAAACATCACACACAGCAAATCTTGAAAACACACAAACTCCTGACCCAACGACCCCACTTAAAATAAATAGTTTTTTTATGATAATACATATAAAGTTCGTAAAACAAACCTATAAAAATAATGAGAATGTGGAAGTGTATTTTCCACTTTTTTCCTTATTAATTCAAAATCAGCAGTTGACCAGACTTCTTGTAAACAAACGAAATCGTAGGAACCACTAGCTAAGAAGTCTGCAATAGCTAGCATTCTAATTTTACGATCTTTGGAAACTATTGGAATTCCCCTAAAATAAAAGTATATTTATTAAATAGGAACACATATGTGAGATCATACCTACCAGCAATTCAACGTGAAAATTTTTAAATCCATTTTTAAATGATTCTATATACATAAATTATTGCACAAAATTAAATTCAACTGAAAAATAACGTTTAATGGAACTGTTTACAAAACATTACACCAACATTTGCTTCTAACAATAGGTTATTATTGTATTCAAGCACATACAAAAAATCCGAGGCACGACTTATCATATTATCTCTTTTTCCAAATGTCCAAATCCAAACCTGTGATAATATTATTATAAGTGTGTGTATGTACTTATTGGAAACAATTAATAGCAAGCACAATAAATAGAACCAAAATGGAACGTTGGATGGAGCTACTATAGGAGATACATTGATTTTTTCTGTTCTGGTAAACTGGTATAAAATTAAATATTTATTCATAAATGTGACATATTAACAAACTATATTTTATTCAGACAGTCCATCGCCTGCGTACCTGATGTCACAGCAGTGTACTTAACACGGGGTGGGCAGTCATAGGTGATACACCAATCCAGAGAGAGCGTTGTAGTACTACGTCACATGTGTTGATTAAATAAAAAAAGACTCACCCTAATTACCACTAAGTAAATTTAAAATGAGCGGACACGTGTTTCGCCCACTTTACACGTGGGAATTATCAACGCGGGTTGCATAAGAGAAAAAGTATTTTATCATTAAATTTTTTTGCAAGATTTATGTAATGAGGGTTGTCTATTAGGTAGGAAACATTTTAAAAATAAAAATTGTGATAACGATATTGTACTGTTAATGGTTTGCTACTCCTATTGATACTCCTATTGATATGTACATAAAGAGATATATAATGATATTACAATTTATATATATGTATATATATATATATTGCGCGGGGAAACCCTCTTACAAGTTGTATATAGTTGATGCCGGTAAATAAGCAAAATCTACAATTATTCGTTTTATTACTATTTATCGCTAAATAAGGTACGTAAAATAACGATAAAATAAAAAAGAAACGGTGAACACAACTAATATAAATCTACCTATTTATAGTTTTTGTATTTGTGAATGAAAGTTGTTAAAATATTCGAAGAAATGCATTATTTATTGTTATTAGAAGAAAAAAGGGGGAATCGTAATTTGAAAAACAATTTAAATTACAAAAGTAACTAAAACAGGTTATGGAAACAAGTGTAGTTTCATAAAGATCTGGGTAGCTAGGTTCCTATGGTATATTATATATACAATGTGTTCATTATATTCGCAATAACCACAATATAGGTAAAATTAGCAAAAAAAGTAATAGAACATTAGCTACATATAGGTACATAGTTTTTATATATGAAACAATATATCTACAGTGTGAAAGGAGTTGAATAAACTATTGGTGAATTAATAAAAAATTTTAAATTGTACGAAATTATAAAACATCATACCGTGTTACAATGTAATAGAAATACCAAACAATTCGTGAACATTCCGATTTGATCCCAAGAAACAAATTAACAGGAAAAATTGTAGAAGACCTGTAATCATAAGCACTCACAACCTTAACACAGGTTGCTACATTAACAAGTTAACATATTACATTATGTTATGATATACTAGAAAATAAAAACAATACATCGCCCATCGCTTCTTAGAAAGAAATCCGTGAAGATAATAATAATGGCGGATCTGTAATTACAACAAGACAGACAGAAGGACAACAACGAAAGTGGAAACTTAAGTTATTGTAGTAGTTTCAAAACTGAAAATGGGTTAAAATATTTCTAAATGTAAGTAACAATTATTATTTAGAAAATGGCATTTACAATCAAAAAGATAAGAGATTTCGGCCGTGAAAGCCTGTTCTTATAATAAACTACCAAATGTTAAAAGTGCCTGTTGGTCCGCGAGAGACATTTTATCTCTTACCCGATTTTTGCTAACCGGGCACTTCCCTATCCGCCACCCGGGAACGCGCCCGATGGGGGTTGCAGGCTCCCCACACGGGAAAAATAATACTCACGCTCTGGTCAATGTTTCAAACCAAGCGTGAGGGATCTTTTGATATGTGGTGGGTCCAAACCACACTATTTCACAGACATTAATAGCTATTAATTGTCGATGTACGATTTGGAGATTTAAAGGAAGTAATATTTTCGAGTAAATAAAAATTTTTAATCAAGTATAAAGAGTTATGTTCATAAAATTGTTAACACGTAAATAATGGTCAAACGCTAAAAGTTCTTTTTCTCTATACTACATCTACGCAGATAAGCGATCCACATTGATCAACATTACAACATCAATAGCTACCACATAAAATTACGACATCACAAACCATAATAAGAATATTTAGCCTTTCGAACCAATATTGCTTTCGGTCGCCACTAAAATATATAATATGAACGTAAATGAAAGTGACGACTGATGGAAGGATATTCCAAGAAAGCTTAAAACATTGAAACGGTTTAGTTTGCGTAACGAAATTAAATAAAATTCCAAGACGAGCGAGGTAATTTCCAAATCGTACATAAAAATTTAAAAATTGTACAAAATTATAAAACATCATACCGTGCGACGGTGTAATAGAAATACCAAACAATTCGTAAACGTTCCGATTTGCATCCCGTCAAACCAATAAACACGAAAAGTTGTAGAAGACCTGTAATCATAAGAACTCACAAACTTAACACAGGCTACTACATCAAAAAGATAACATATTAGATTATCTTATGACCTACCAGAAAATAAAAACAATACATTCCGGAAATTGCAGTTTCACATCTTGGAGCACATTGTTTCTTCGAAAGAAATCCGTCGAAGAAAGTGCGGATCTGTAATCACAACAAGACAGACAACCTGACCGATTCAGGATACCATGTTACATATTAAAAAATGAAAACAATAACAGAGAACACCTTATTCTAAATACTATACTTTCTGGAAGTTGATGCATCACATCTTGGAGTTGAGGCTGTTTTTGAAAAACCCGTCAACGTACCTACATTGGTTTCTCAAAGGCTAAAAGTTCTTTTTCTCTATACTACATCTACGCAGATAAGCGATCCACATTGATCAACATTACAACATCAATAGCTACCACATAAAATTACGACATCACAAACCATAATAAGAATATTTAGCCTTTCGAACCAATATTGCTTTCGGTCGCCACTAAAATATATAATATGAACGTAAATGAAAGTGACGACTGATGGAAGGATATTCCAAGAAAGCTTAAAACATTGAAACGGTTTAGTTTGCGTAACGAAATTAAATAAAATTCCAAGACGAGCGAGGTAATTTCCAAATCGTACATAAAAATTTAAAAATTGTACAAAATTATAAAACATCATACCGTGCGACGGTGTAATAGAAATACCAAACAATTCGTAAACGTTCCGATTTGCATCCCGTCAAACAAATAAATACGAAAAATTGTAGAAGACCTGTAATCATAAGAACTCACAAACTTAACACAGGCTACTACATCAAAAAGATAACAGATTATCTTATGACCTACCAGAAAATAAAAACAATACATTCCGGAAATTGCAGTTTCACATCTTGGAGCACATTGCTTCTTCGAAAGAAATCCCTCGAAGAAAGTGCGGATCTGTAATCACAACAAGACAGACAACCTGACAGATTCAGGATGCCATGTCACATATTAGAAAATGAAAACAGTAACAGAGAACACCTTATTCTAAGTATTATACTTTCTGGAAATTGATGCATCACATCTTGGAGTTGAGGCTCTTTTTGAAAAACCCGTCAACGTACCTACATTGGTTTCTCAAAGGCTAAAAGTTCTTTTTCTCTATACTACATCTACGCAGATAAGCGACCCACATTGATATACATTACAACATCAACAGCTACTACATAAAATTACGACATCACAACCCATAATAAGAATATTTAGCCTTTCGAACCAATATTGCTTTCGGTCGCCACTAAAATATATAATATGAACGTAAATGAAAGTGACGACTGATGGAAGGATATTCCAAGAAAGCTTAAAACATTGAAACGGTTTAGTTTGCGTAACGAAATTAAATAAAATTCCAAGACGAGCGAGGTAATTTCCAAATCGTACATAAAAATTTAAAAATTGTACAAAATTATAAAACATCATACCGTGCGACGGTGTAATAGAAATACCAAACAATTCGTAAACGTTCCGATTTGCATCCCGTCAAACAAATAAACACGAAAAGTTGTAGAAGACCTGTAATCATAAGAACTCACAAACTTAACACAGGCTACTACATCAAAAAGATAACATATTAGATTATCTTATGACCTACCAGAAAATAAAAACAATACATTCCGGAAATTGCAGTTTCACATCTTGGAGCACATTGCTTCTTCGAAAGAAATCCCTCGAAGAAAGTGCGGATCTGTAATCACAACAAGACAGACAACCTGACAGATTCAGGATGCCATGTCACATATTAGAAAATGAAAACAGTAACAGAGAACACCTTATTCTAAGTATTATACTTTCTGGAAATTGATGCATCACATCTTGGAGTTGAGGCTCTTTTTGAAAAACCCGTCAACGTACCTACATTGGTTTCTCAAAGGCTAAAAGTTCTTTTTCTCTATACTACATCTACGCAGATAAGCGACCCACATTGATATACATTACAACATCAACAGCTACTACATAAAATTACGACATCACAACCCATAATAAGAATATTTAGCCTTTCGAACCAATATTGCTTTCGGTCGCCACTAAAATATATAATATGAACGTAAATGAAAGTGACGACTGATGGAAGGATATTCCAAGAAAGCTTAAAACATTGAAACGGTTTAGTTTGCGTAACGAAATTAAATAAAATTCCAAGACGAGCGAGGTAATTTCCAAATCGTACATAAAAATTTAAAAATTGTACAAAATTATAAAACATCATACCGTGCGACGGTGTAATAGAAATACCAAACAATTCGTAAACGTTCCGAGTTGCATCCCGTCAAACAAATAAACAGGAAAAGTTGTAGAAGACCTGTAATCATAAGAACTCACAAACTTAACACAGGCTACTACATCAAAAAGATAACATATTAGATTATCTTATGACCTACCAGAAAATAAAAACAATACATTCCGGAAATTGCAGTTTCACATCTTGGAGCACATTGCTTCTTCGAAAGAAATCCCTCGAAGAAAGTGCGGATCTGTAATCACAACAAGACAGACAACCTGACAGATTCAGGATGCCATGTAACATATTAGAAAATGAAAACAGTAACAGAGAACACCTTATTCTAAATATTATACTTTCTGGAAATTGATGCATCACATCTTGGAGTTGAGGCTCTTTTTGAAAAACCCGTCAACGTACCTACATTGGTTTCTCAAAGGCTAAAAGTTCTTTTTCTCTATACTACATCTACGCAGATAAGCGACCCACATTGATATACATTACAACATCAACAGCTACTACATAAAATTACGACATCACAATCCATAATAAGAATATTTAGCCTTTCGAACCAATATTGCTTTCGGTCGCCACTAAAATATATAATATGAACGTAAATGAAAGTGACGACTGATGGAAGGATATTCCAAGAAAGCTTAAAACATTGAAACGGTTTAGTTTGCGTAACGAAATTAAATAAAATTCCAAGACGAGCGAGGTAATTTCCAAATCGTACATAAAAATTTAAAAATTGTACAAAATTATAAAACATCATACCGTGCGACGGTGTAATAGAAATACCAAACAATTCGTAAACGTTCCGATTTGCATCCCGTCAAACCAATAAACACGAAAAGTTGTAGAAGACCTGTAATCATAAGAACTCACAAACTTAACACAGGCTACTACATCAAAAAGATAACATATTAGATTATCTTATGACCTACCAGAAAATAAAAACAATACATTCCGGAAATTGCAGTTTCACATCTTGGAGCACATTGTTTCTTCGAAAGAAATCCGTCGAAGAAAGTGCGGATCTGTAATCACAACAAGACAGACAACCTGACCGATTCAGGATACCATGTCACATATTAAAAAATGAAAACAATAACAGAGAACACCTTATTCTAAATACTATACTTTCTGGAAGTTGATGCATCACATCTTGGAGCTCATTGCTTCTTCGAAAGAAATCCGTCGAAGAAAGTGCGTATCTGTAATCACAACAAGGCAGACAACCTGACAGATTCAGGATGCCATGTCACATATTAGAAAATGAAAACAGTAACAAAGAACACCTTATTCTAAGTATTATACTTTCTGGAAGTTGATGCATCACATCTTGGAGTTAAGGCTGTTTTTGAAAAACCCGTCAACGTACCTACATTGGTTTCTCAAAGGCTAAAAGTTCTTTTTCTCTATACTACATCTACGCAGATAAGCGATCCACATTGATCAACATTACAACATCAATAGCTACCACATAAAATTACGACATCACAAACCATAATAAGAATATTTAGCCTTTCGAACCAATATTGCTTTCGGTCGCCACTAAAATATATAATATGAACGTAAATGAAAGTGACGACTGATGGAAGGATATTCCAAGAAAGTTTAAAACATTGAAACGGTTTAGTTTGCGTAACGAAATTAAATAAAATTCCAAGACGAGCGAGGTAATTTCCAAATCGTACATAAAAATTTAAAAATTGTACAAAATTATAAAACATCATACTGTGCGACGGTGTAATAGAAATACCAAACAATTCGTAAACGTTCCGATTTGCATCCCGTCAAACAAATAAATACGAAAAATTGTAGAAGACCTGTAATCATAAGAACTCACAAACTTAACACAGTCTACTACATCAAAAAGATAACAGATTATCTTATGACCTACCAGAAAAAAAAAACAATACATTCCGGAAATTGCAGTTTCACATCTTGGAGCACATTGCTTCTTCGAAAGAAATCCCTCGAAGAAAGTGCGGATCTGTAATCACAACAAGACAGACAACCTGACAGATTCAGGATGCCATGTCACATATTAGAAAATGAAAACAGTAACAGAGAACACCTTATTCTAAGTATTATACTTTCTGGAAATTGATGCATCACATCTTGGAGTTGAGGCTCTTCTTGAAAAACCCGTCAACGTACCTACATTGGTTTCTCAAAGGCTAAAAGTTCTTTTTCTCTATACTACATCTACGCAGATAAGCGACCCACATTTATATACATTACAACATCAACAGCTACTACATAAAATTACGACATCACAACCCATAATAAGAATATTTAGCCTTTCGAACCAATATTGCTTTCGGTCGCCACTAAAATATATAATATGAACGTAAATGAAAGTGACGACTGATGGAAGGATATTCCAAGAAAGCTTAAAACATTGAAACGGTTTAGTTTGCGTAACGAAATTAAATAAAATTCCAAGACGAGCGAGGTAATTTCCAAATCGTACATAAAAATTTAAAAATTGTACAAAATTATAAAACATCATACCGTGCGACGGTGTAATAGAAATACCAAACAATTCGTAAACGTTCCGATTTGCATCCCGTCAAACAAATAAACACGAAAAGTTGTAGAAGACCTGTAATCATAAGAACTCACAAACTTAACACAGGCTACTACATCAAAAAGATAACATATTAGATTATCTTATGACCTACCAGAAAATAAAAACAATACATTCCGGAAATTGCAGTTTCACATCTTGGAGCACATTGTTTCTTCGAAAGAAATCCGTCGAAGAAAGTGCGGATCTGTAATCACAACAAGACAGACAACCTGACAGATTCAGATGCCATGTCACATATTAGAAAATGAAAACAGTAACAGAGAACACCTTATTCTAAGTATTATACTTTCTGGAAATTGATGCATCACATCTTGGAGTTGAGGCTCTTTTTGAAAAACCCGTCAACGTACCTACATTGGTTTCTCAAAGGCTAAAAGTTCTTTTTCTCTATACTACATCTACGCAGATAAGCGACCCACATTGATATACATTACAACATCAACAGCTACTACATAAAATTACGACATCACAATCCATAATAAGAATATTTAACCTTTCGAACCAATATTGCTTTCGGTCGCCACTAAAATATATAATATGAACGTAAATGAAAGTGACGACTGATGGAAGGATATTCCAAGAAAGCTTAAAACATTGAAACGGTTTAGTTTGCGTAACGAAATTAAATAAAATTCCAAGACGAGCGAGGTAATTTCCAAATCGTACATAAAAATTTAAAAATTGTACAAAATTATAAAACATCATACCGTGCGACGGTGTAATAGAAATACCAAACAATTCGTAAACGTTCCGATTTGCATCCCGTCAAACAAATAAACAGGAAAAGTTGTAGAAGACCTGTAATCATAAGAACTCACAAACTTAACACAGGCTACTACATCAAAAAGATAACATATTAGATTATCTTATGACCTACCAGAAAATAAAAACAATACATTCCGGAAATTGCAGTTTCACATCTTGGAGCACATTGTTTCTTCGAAAGAAATCCGTCGAAGAAAGTGCGGATCTGTAATCACAACAAGACAGACAACCTGACAGATTCAGGATACCATGTCACATATTAAAAAATGAAAACAATAACAGAGAACACCTTATTCTAAATACTATACTTTCTGGAAGTTGATGCATCACATCTTGGAGCTCATTGCTTCTTCGAAAGAAATCCGTCGAAGAAAGTGCGGATCTGTAATCACAACAAGACAGACAACCTGACCGATTCAGGATACCATGTCACATATTAAAAAATGAAAACAATAACAGAGAACACCTTATTCTAAATACTATACTTTCTGGAAGTTGATGCATCACATCTTGGAGTTGAGGCTGTTTTTGAAAAACCCGTCAACGTACCTACATTGGTTTCTCAAAGGCTAAAAGTTCTTTTTCTCTATACTACATCTACGCAGATAAGCGATCCACATTGATCAACATTACAACATCAATAGCTACCACATAAAATTACGACATCACAAACCATAATAAGAATATTTAGCCTTTCGAACCAATATTGCTTTCGGTCGCCACTAAAATATATAATATGAACGTAAATGAAAGTGACGACTGATGGAAGGATATTCCAAGAAAGCTTAAAACATTGAAACGGTTTAGTTTGCGTAACGAAATTAAATAAAATTCCAAGACGAGCGAGGTAATTTCCAAATCGTACATAAAAATTTAAAAATTGTACAAAATTATAAAACATCATACCGTGCGACGGTGTAATAGAAATACCAAACAATTCGTAAACGTTCCGATTTGCATCCCGTCAAACAAATAAATACGAAAAATTGTAGAAGACCTGTAATCATAAGAACTCACAAACTTAACACAGGCTACTACATCAAAAAGATAACAGATTATCTTATGACCTACCAGAAAATAAAAACAATACATTCCGGAAATTGCAGTTTCACATCTTGGAGCACATTGCTTCTTCGAAAGAAATCCCTCGAAGAAAGTGCGGATCTGTAATCACAACAAGACAGACAACCTGACAGATTCAGGATGCCATGTCACATATTAGAAAATGAAAACAGTAACAGAGAACACCTTATTCTAAGTATTATACTTTCTGGAAATTGATGCATCACATCTTGGAGTTGAGGCTCTTTTTGAAAAACCCGTCAACGTACCTACATTGGTTTCTCAAAGGCTAAAAGTTCTTTTTCTCTATACTACATCTACGCAGATAAGCGACCCACATTGATATACATTACAACATCAACAGCTACTACATAAAATTACGACATCACAACCCATAATAAGAATATTTAGCCTTTCGAACCAATATTGCTTTCGGTCGCCACTAAAATATATAATATGAACGTAAATGAAAGTGACGACTGATGGAAGGATATTCCAAGAAAGCTTAAAACATTGAAACGGTTTAGTTTGCGTAACGAAATTAAATAAAATTCCAAGACGAGCGAGGTAATTTCCAAATCGTACATAAAAATTTAAAAATTGTACAAAATTATAAAACATCATACCGTGCGACGGTGTAATAGAAATACCAAACAATTCGTAAACGTTCCGATTTGCATCCCGTCAAACAAATAAACACGAAAAGTTGTAGAAGACCTGTAATCATAAGAACTCACAAACTTAACACAGGCTACTACATCAAAAAGATAACATATTAGATTATCTTATGACCTACCAGAAAATAAAAACAATACATTCCGGAAATTGCAGTTTCACATCTTGGAGCACATTGCTTCTTCGAAAGAAATCCCTCGAAGAAAGTGCGGATCTGTAATCACAACAAGACAGACAACCTGACAGATTCAGGATGCCATGTCACATATTAGAAAATGAAAACAGTAACAGAGAACACCTTATTCTAAGTATTATACTTTCTGGAAATTGATGCATCACATCTTGGAGTTGAGGCTCTTTTTGAAAAACCCGTCAACGTACCTACATTGGTTTCTCAAAGGCTAAAAGTTCTTTTTCTCTATACTACATCTACGCAGATAAGCGACCCACATTGATATACATTACAACATCAACAGCTACTACATAAAATTACGACATCACAACCCATAATAAGAATATTTAGCCTTTCGAACCAATATTGCTTTCGGTCGCCACTAAAATATATAATATGAACGTAAATGAAAGTGACGACTGATGGAAGGATATTCCAAGAAAGCTTAAAACATTGAAACGGTTTAGTTTGCGTAACGAAATTAAATAAAATTCCAAGACGAGCGAGGTAATTTCCAAATCGTACATAAAAATTTAAAAATTGTACAAAATTATAAAACATCATACCGTGCGACGGTGTAATAGAAATACCAAACAATTCGTAAACGTTCCGAGTTGCATCCCGTCAAACAAATAAACAGGAAAAGTTGTAGAAGACCTGTAATCATAAGAACTCACAAACTTAACACAGGCTACTACATCAAAAAGATAACATATTAGATTATCTTATGACCTACCAGAAAATAAAAACAATACATTCCGGAAATTGCAGTTTCACATCTTGGAGCACATTGCTTCTTCGAAAGAAATCCCTCGAAGAAAGTGCGGATCTGTAATCACAACAAGACAGACAACCTGACAGATTCAGGATGCCATGTAACATATTAGAAAATGAAAACAGTAACAGAGAACACCTTATTCTAAATATTATACTTTCTGGAAATTGATGCATCACATCTTGGAGTTGAGGCTCTTTTTGAAAAACCCGTCAACGTACCTACATTGGTTTCTCAAAGGCTAAAAGTTCTTTTTCTCTATACTACATCTACGCAGATAAGCGACCCACATTGATATACATTACAACATCAACAGCTACTACATAAAATTACGACATCACAATCCATAATAAGAATATTTAGCCTTTCGAACCAATATTGCTTTCGGTCGCCACTAAAATATATAATATGAACGTAAATGAAAGTGACGACTGATGGAAGGATATTCCAAGAAAGCTTAAAACATTGAAACGGTTTAGTTTGCGTAACGAAATTAAATAAAATTCCAAGACGAGCGAGGTAATTTCCAAATCGTACATAAAAATTTAAAAATTGTACAAAATTATAAAACATCATACCGTGCGACGGTGTAATAGAAATACCAAACAATTCGTAAACGTTCCGATTTGCATCCCGTCAAACCAATAAACACGAAAAGTTGTAGAAGACCTGTAATCATAAGAACTCACAAACTTAACACAGGCTACTACATCAAAAAGATAACATATTAGATTATCTTATGACCTACCAGAAAATAAAAACAATACATTCCGGAAATTGCAGTTTCACATCTTGGAGCACATTGTTTCTTCGAAAGAAATCCGTCGAAGAAAGTGCGGATCTGTAATCACAACAAGACAGACAACCTGACCGATTCAGGATACCATGTCACATATTAAAAAATGAAAACAATAACAGAGAACACCTTATTCTAAATACTATACTTTCTGGAAGTTGATGCATCACATCTTGGAGCTCATTGCTTCTTCGAAAGAAATCCGTCGAAGAAAGTGCGTATCTGTAATCACAACAAGGCAGACAACCTGACAGATTCAGGATGCCATGTCACATATTAGAAAATGAAAACAGTAACAAAGAACACCTTATTCTAAGTATTATACTTTCTGGAAGTTGATGCATCACATCTTGGAGTTAAGGCTGTTTTTGAAAAACCCGTCAACGTACCTACATTGGTTTCTCAAAGGCTAAAAGTTCTTTTTCTCTATACTACATCTACGCAGATAAGCGATCCACATTGATCAACATTACAACATCAATAGCTACCACATAAAATTACGACATCACAAACCATAATAAGAATATTTAGCCTTTCGAACCAATATTGCTTTCGGTCGCCACTAAAATATATAATATGAACGTAAATGAAAGTGACGACTGATGGAAGGATATTCCAAGAAAGTTTAAAACATTGAAACGGTTTAGTTTGCGTAACGAAATTAAATAAAATTCCAAGACGAGCGAGGTAATTTCCAAATCGTACATAAAAATTTAAAAATTGTACAAAATTATAAAACATCATACTGTGCGACGGTGTAATAGAAATACCAAACAATTCGTAAACGTTCCGATTTGCATCCCGTCAAACAAATAAATACGAAAAATTGTAGAAGACCTGTAATCATAAGAACTCACAAACTTAACACAGTCTACTACATCAAAAAGATAACAGATTATCTTATGACCTACCAGAAAAAAAAAACAATACATTCCGGAAATTGCAGTTTCACATCTTGGAGCACATTGCTTCTTCGAAAGAAATCCCTCGAAGAAAGTGCGGATCTGTAATCACAACAAGACAGACAACCTGACAGATTCAGGATGCCATGTCACATATTAGAAAATGAAAACAGTAACAGAGAACACCTTATTCTAAGTATTATACTTTCTGGAAATTGATGCATCACATCTTGGAGTTGAGGCTCTTCTTGAAAAACCCGTCAACGTACCTACATTGGTTTCTCAAAGGCTAAAAGTTCTTTTTCTCTATACTACATCTACGCAGATAAGCGACCCACATTTATATACATTACAACATCAACAGCTACTACATAAAATTACGACATCACAACCCATAATAAGAATATTTAGCCTTTCGAACCAATATTGCTTTCGGTCGCCACTAAAATATATAATATGAACGTAAATGAAAGTGACGACTGATGGAAGGATATTCCAAGAAAGCTTAAAACATTGAAACGGTTTAGTTTGCGTAACGAAATTAAATAAAATTCCAAGACGAGCGAGGTAATTTCCAAATCGTACATAAAAATTTAAAAATTGTACAAAATTATAAAACATCATACCGTGCGACGGTGTAATAGAAATACCAAACAATTCGTAAACGTTCCGATTTGCATCCCGTCAAACAAATAAACACGAAAAGTTGTAGAAGACCTGTAATCATAAGAACTCACAAACTTAACACAGGCTACTACATCAAAAAGATAACATATTAGATTATCTTATGACCTACCAGAAAATAAAAACAATACATTCCGGAAATTGCAGTTTCACATCTTGGAGCACATTGTTTCTTCGAAAGAAATCCGTCGAAGAAAGTGCGGATCTGTAATCACAACAAGACAGACAACCTGACAGATTCAGATGCCATGTCACATATTAGAAAATGAAAACAGTAACAGAGAACACCTTATTCTAAGTATTATACTTTCTGGAAATTGATGCATCACATCTTGGAGTTGAGGCTCTTTTTGAAAAACCCGTCAACGTACCTACATTGGTTTCTCAAAGGCTAAAAGTTCTTTTTCTCTATACTACATCTACGCAGATAAGCGACCCACATTGATATACATTACAACATCAACAGCTACTACATAAAATTACGACATCACAATCCATAATAAGAATATTTAACCTTTCGAACCAATATTGCTTTCGGTCGCCACTAAAATATATAATATGAACGTAAATGAAAGTGACGACTGATGGAAGGATATTCCAAGAAAGCTTAAAACATTGAAACGGTTTAGTTTGCGTAACGAAATTAAATAAAATTCCAAGACGAGCGAGGTAATTTCCAAATCGTACATAAAAATTTAAAAATTGTACAAAATTATAAAACATCATACCGTGCGACGGTGTAATAGAAATACCAAACAATTCGTAAACGTTCCGATTTGCATCCCGTCAAACAAATAAACAGGAAAAGTTGTAGAAGACCTGTAATCATAAGAACTCACAAACTTAACACAGGCTACTACATCAAAAAGATAACATATTAGATTATCTTATGACCTACCAGAAAATAAAAACAATACATTCCGGAAATTGCAGTTTCACATCTTGGAGCACATTGTTTCTTCGAAAGAAATCCGTCGAAGAAAGTGCGGATCTGTAATCACAACAAGACAGACAACCTGACAGATTCAGGATACCATGTCACATATTAAAAAATGAAAACAATAACAGAGAACACCTTATTCTAAATACTATACTTTCTGGAAGTTGATGCATCACATCTTGGAGCTCATTGCTTCTTCGAAAGAAATCCGTCGAAGAAAGTGCGTATCTGTAATCACAACAAGGCAGACAACCTGACAGATTCAGGATGCCATGTCACATATTAGAAAATGAAAACAGTAACAGAGAACACCTTATTCTAAGTATTATACTTTCTGGAAGTTGATGCATCACATCTTGGAGTTGAGGCTGTTTTTGAAAAACCCGTCAACGTACCTACATTGGTTTCTCAAAGGCTAAAAGTTCTTTTTCTCTATACTACATCTACGCAGATAAGCGATCCACATTGATCAACATTACAACATCAATAGCTACCACATAAAATTACGACATCACAAACCATAATAAGAATATTTAGCCTTTCGAACCAATATTGCTTTCGGTCGCCACTAAAATATATAATATGAACGTAAATGAAAGTGACGACTGATGGAAGGATATTCCAAGAAAGCTTAAAACATTGAAACGGTTTAGTTTGCGTAACGAAATTAAATAAAATTCCAAGACGAGCGAGGTAATTTCCAAATCGTACATAAAAATTTAAAAATTGTACAAAATTATAAAACATCATACCGTGCGACGGTGTAATAGAAATACCAAACAATTCGTAAACGTTCCGATTTGCATCCCGTCAAACAAATAAATACGAAAAATTGTAGAAGACCTGTAATCATAAGAACTCACAAACTAACACAGGCTACTACATCAAAAAGATAACATATTAGATTATCTTATGACCTACCAGAAAATAAAAACAATACATTCCGGAAATTGCAGTTTCACATCTTGGAGCACATTGTTTCTTCGAAAGAAATCCGTCGAAGAAAGTGCGGATCTGTAATCACAACAAGACAGACAACCTGACAGATTCAGGATACCATGTCACATATTAAAAAATGAAAACAGTAACAGAGAACACCTTATTCTAAATACTATACTTTCTGGAAGTTGATGCATCACATCTTGGAGCTCATTGCTTCTTCGAAAGAAATCCCTCGAAGAAAGTGCGGATCTGTAATCACAACAAGACAGACAACCTGACAGATTCAGGATGCCATGTCACATATTAGAAAATGAAAACAGTAACAGAGAACACCTTATTCTAAGTATTATACTTTCTGGAAATTGATGCATCACATCTTGGAGTTGAGGCTCTTTTTGAAAAACCCGTCAACGTACCTACATTGGTTTCTCAAAGGCTAAAAGTTCTTTTTCTCTATACTACATCTACGCAGATAAGCGATCCACATTGATCAACATTACAACATCAATAGCTACCACATAAAATTACGACATCACAAACCATAATAAGAATATTTAGCCTTTCGAACCAATATTGCTTTCGGTCGCCACTAAAATATATAATATGAACGTAAATGAAAGTGACGACTGATGGAAGGATATTCCAAGAAAGCTTAAAACATTGAAACGGTTTAGTTTGCGTAACGAAATTAAATAAAATTCCAAGACGAGCGAGGTAATTTCCAAATCGTACATAAAAATTTAAAAATTGTACAAAATTATAAAACATCATACCGTGCGACGGTGTAATAGAAATACCAAACAATTCGTAAACGTTCCGAGTTGCATCCCGTCAAACAAATAAACAGGAAAAGTTGTAGAAGACCTGTAATCATAAGAACTCACAAACTTAACACAGGCTACTACATCAAAAAGGTAACATATTAGATTATCTTATGACCTACCAGAAAATAAAAACAATACATTCCGGAAATTGCAGTTTCACATCTTGGAGCACATTGTTTCTTCGAAAGAAATCCGTCGAAGAAAGTGCGGATCTGTAATCACAACAAGACAGACAACCTGACAGATTCAGGATACCATGTCACATATTAAAAAATGAAAACAATAACAGAGAACACCTTATTCTAAATACTATACTTTCTGGAAGTTGATGCATCACATCTTGGAGCTCATTGCTTCTTCGAAAGAAATCCGTCGAAGAAAGTGCGGATCTGTAATCACAACAAGGCAGACAACCTGACAGATTCAGGATGCCATGTCACATATTAGAAAATGAAAACAGTAACAGAAAACACCTTATTCTAAGTATTATACTTTCTGGAAGTTGATGCATCACATCTTGGAGTTGAGGCTGTTTTTGAAAAACCCGTCAACGTACCTACATTGGTTTCTCAAAGGCTAAAAGTTCTTTTTCTCTATACTACATCTACGCAGATAAGCGATCCACATTGATCAACATTACAACATCAATAGCTACCACATAAAATTACGACATCACAAACCATAATAAGAATATTTAGCCTTTCGAACCAATATTGCTTTCGGTCGCCACTAAAATATATAATATGAACGTAAATGAAAGTGACGACTGATGGAAGGATATTCCAAGAAAGCTTAAAACATTGAAACGGTTTAGTTTGCGTAACGAAATTAAATAAAATTCCAAGACGAGCGAGGTAATTTCCAAATCGTACATAAAAATTTAAAAATTGTACAAAATTATAAAACATCATACCGTGCGACGGTGTAATAGAAATACCAAACAATTCGTAAACGTTCCGAGTTGCATCCCGTCAAACAAATAAACAGGAAAAGTTGTAGAAGACCTGTAATCATAAGAACTCCCAAACTTAACACAGGCTACTACATCAAAAAGATAACAGATTATCTTATGACCTACCAGAAAATAAAAACAATACATTCCGGAAATTGCAGTTTCACATCTTGGAGCACATTGCTTCTTCGAAAGAAATCCCTCGAAGAAAGTGCGGATCTGTAATCACAACAAGACAGACAACCTGACAGATTCAGGATGCCATGTCACATATTAGAAAATGAAAACAGTAACAGAGAACACCTTATTCTAAGTATTATACTTTCTGGAAATTGATGCATCACATCTTGGAGTTGAGGCTCTTTTTGAAAAACCCGTCAACGTACCTACATTGGTTTCTCAAAGGCTAAAAGTTCTTTTTCTCTATACTACATCTACGCAGATAAGCGATCCACATTGATCAACATTACAACATCAATAGCTACCACATAAAATTACGACATCACAAACCATAATAAGAATATTTAGCCTTTCGAACCAATATTGCTTTCGGTCGCCACTAAAATATATAATATGAACGTAAATGAAAGTGACGACTGATGGAAGGATATTCCAAGAAAGCTTAAAACATTGAAACGGTTTAGTTTGCGTAACGAAATTAAATAAAATTCCAAGACGAGCGAGGTAATTTCCAAATCGTACATAAAAATTTAAAAATTGTACAAAATTATAAAACATCATACCGTGCGACGGTGTAATAGAAATACCAAACAATTCGTAAACGTTCCGATTTGCATCCCGTCAAACAAATAAACACGAAAAGTTGTAGAAGACCTGCAATCATAAGAACTCACAAACTTAACACAGGCTACTACATCAAAGAGATAACATATTAGATTACCTTATGACCTACCAGAAAATAAAAACAATACATTCCGGAAATTGCAGTTTCACATCTTGGAGCACATTGCTTCTTCGAAAGAAATCCGTCGAAAAAAGTGCGGATCTGTAATCACAACAAGACAGACAACCTGACAGATTCAGGATGCCACGTCATATATTAGAAAATTAAAACAGTAACAGAGAACACCTTATTCTAAATACTATACTTTCTGGATGTTGATGTATCACATCCTGGAGATGAAGCTCTTCTTAGAAAACACGTCGACACACCTCCATTGATTCCTCAAAAGACATCCATCGAAGATAATTGCGGATCTGTAATCATACAAAATTTGCAGCCTGGATGGAGGCTGCTACATCAACTAATTAGTCGAAATCAATAACTAAGTGCACACTGGAATTTGTACTTACTTTTCAATATCTTCTTATTGGAGTTGATAATCCTCTTCTTAGAAATCACTGCACTATTCACTTCTCCCCCCAAACCCCGCGGCGCGGACCAAACAATACCCAAACGACCGAACATGAACGAACAACATTCAGCAAGTATAGTACAAGAAAGGGTGAGAGGCAAGCACCCCCCACCAATAAATAAAGAAAAACATGCGTCCTACTATGTAACGGCGATCCTCTTGCCCCGACAACACGATCCAAACCGCCGATGTAGAACCATGTACCTACCTAACGTGAAAACACCTACTCACAGAAAGAAAACGTTCATCAAACCACTCTTACACTACCGCGTCCTGACATCCCTGAGGAATTGGAAGAATTCCTCGAAAACTTTCTCACATCATTCAAACATCCAACAACATCCACACATTTACACCTAAACACACGCAACAACTTACACTCAACCACCTCAACACAAAATACATCCGGCTGAAAAGAACATAACCAAATCATCCTCGGAGGTTGGAATCCAATACTGCTCAGTCGTATGGATGGACGGGGGACGGCTTGATGTCTTTCCAATACTAAAACTCACTTACAGTCTACTACGGTATTAATTATTATATTAAAATATACCTTAATGGTACTTACCATTTGCACAACAAATACACAAAAATGGTACTATACTTGCTAAACATTGAATAGACGAAGTGCCAAGAGTCAAATTGTAAAGGAACAAATTGTCAAACTTACCACCTCGTCTATTGGGAAACCATGCAAATCGCTTACCACTCTTTGGACGGTAACTACAAAAAGATAAAAAAAGAAAATTAATAAAAATGAAATAAACAGTCAAAACCATTATAATTAAGAACAATAAATTTGTGTTTAATTTATATTATACACTTTCTAGAACTGTACGGGTCACTATTGTGATTGACTTCATCCAATCAATAATATCAATTACAGAAGTTAAAATTGGTGTAGGTTGTTTAAAAATTTTCAAACGATTATAAAAGCTAGAAAATTTTAATGAATAAGTATTTCATCAAAATTTTATATAATTTAATTAAGAAAAAAACAATTATGGTCAAAAAGAACAATAAATTTCTGTAAAAGTTTAAGGAACGTGTTCTAGAATCTTTTCATAAGTTTATGATTCGCCATTGTGATCGACCAAACTCGATTAATAATATAAATCATAAAAGTTAATTAAATAAAGAAAGACGCACCGTAATTACCACTAACTAAATTTTATATGAGCAAACACGTGTTTCGCCCACTTCACACGTGGGCATTATCATTTATAAAAGTTAATATTAAAAAAACTAAGTATACTACAGTTAGAACGATTAAAATTAGTATATGATATCTAATAATTAACTAAACCATCACACAAGTGATTAAAATTTCATGAATAAAAATTTTATCAAAATTTTAAATAATAAACTAAGAAATAAATCAATTGTAATAAAAAAGAATAATAAATTTCTGTACAATTTTAACAAATGTTCTAGAATCTTTCCCTAACTTTATGATTCACCATTGTGATCGACCAAACAAGATCAATAACATCAATCCTAAAATTAATTTTTGAAAAAGTCAAAATTAATTTCAAGTGCGGAGCGGCGAATCTATTTCTAAAAAGCTAAAATTCATGAATGAAAAGTTAATAATGTTAACTAAAACGTTTAAAATTATTGTAAGGAATTTGATAATTTCCAAGCTATCAAAATTCACAAAATTATTAAAAATAAAACTAGAAATAGAAACTTTCTAAAACAGTATCAATCAACCAAACCAATAATATCAATCACAAAAGTGAATTTCGAAAAAATTAAAGATCAAAATGATTTCAGTCACTGAATGGTTTTTAATAATTTCCAAATTATTATAAAGACTGGACAATTATCACAAAGAAAAAAGACAATTGAAATATTGGTCAATAAGTTAAACAAATAAATAAAAATAAAAAGATAACAATTACTTACCATTACCGTCACTTTGGTGTTGCCTTAATCCTCTTAATAGAACACTCCCGAAAATTTAGAAACCACTACAGCACAAGTTAAAAAACTTTAAGAACGGATAAACATGCACCTAAAGTACGAAAAGCGGGCCACGGCAACGCGACGCGTCGCGACGCATACTCTTTCCCGAAAGCATGGTCACGATAAACTGAAGAAAAGTTCGCAATCATTCGTATTTATACTCTTGCTTTTTTGTATCCGGTACGGCCCATCGGTATCATTTTGTGCCTTTATCAAGCAAAAAATTATGTTCAGTTACATCCATACTTTCATTAAAATTTCCATTTCATATTTAATTCAGTTAACAGTTCGTCACAAAAGAAAAATTAGAAAATACTTTATTCAAATAAAACAAAACACTTACTACTAATGTAAGACAATTCACTTGTTTATAAACAATTGGATTTAAAACAAATATCAGAGAAAAACGATAGCGGCAAACAAAGACTTCATTTCTAAGTCAATGTAAAATTTATTATATATAATATTAGGTGTCATTTGTGTGGTTTGTTGTTAAATTCACAACACACATACTAGCAATTAAGAATTAACTTTTATAATTCTGTTTTTCTTGTTTTTTTTTTGTATATGCTGTTGATAGAGACTTAAACAGTCGAAATAATAGTACAATACTGTAGAGTTAATAATGAGCTGAAATATTATAAAATATTTCATCTTATATTATTCTTGTTTATAACAGTTTTCAAATAATTGACAATTATCGTATGCATCCAATTAAAATTTTGAATAACTGTTTCTTCAATTTTTAAAAACTTCTTTGAATAACAATTATAATACATTTTATCGTTTTTAATTTAAATACAATTTCCATTATATTACTTATATAAATTTATTTAATTTCCATTGTGGGTCTAACAAGAGAACTTTTTGGTAGTTTCTGCATTCTCTGCAATACCGTTTTAACCAAGCAGATAATAAGTCGAATTGGTTAGGATAAATGGATTAAGTACATTTTCGAGCTCAAGGTTCAAAACTTCAACTCAAACATGGAAAACCTGGATCTAAAATTCGTCTGGTTAATGTTCAAACTTTTATAAAACGTACCAGGGATAATCTCAAGTTGCTTACATGCAAGCATATCTTTAAATTATTATCGTTTCAGTAACACAGAGACTTTTCATTTTATTTTTAAATTCTGTTAATGATCGAGGTATTAACCAACTGTTTCAGAAGTAGTAGTGTAGTAACTATGGAAGCACTCTCTGGTTACGCCAATGGAGTTGGGGCGATTATTAACCAATGGCCACTATGACAAACCATAGTTTACCACTTACCTTTCTTTGATAGTGTTTAGAAATTTTATTCGTAATTTTAGTATATAATGATATTGTATTAATTTTATGTTTATTCAACTTCTTCTACCTAAAGAATTTTAGTATATAATGATATTGTATTAATTTTATGTTTATTCAACTTCTTCTACCTAAAGAAGCCACAATGTGGTGAAATGATCATTGTGGTTGTACAATAAACGTTTTGTAACTTAAACTTTGTGTTTAATTTGTCGTCAATGGATGATGATCAAATGTGACAGATTGTATATTAAAATAAGGAATTACGAGTTTCTGCAGAAAAAAGGTATCGTTGCTGTGTTCTAACATGAATGAAGAGTTATATACTTATGTATTATTTTAAACGTATATTCTAATATGCCTTTGACTCTTTTGTCCTCCAAGGTCTAATAGTCGTCCATGCTGATAATATAAACATTTGCTAGTTTATTACATTTGTTTCAATAATTCTTTACTAGATTTACATTTGCTCCCACATTATCGTAGGTAACGCAAATTTGTTTATATTTACATTAAACAAATTAGTAAAGAACGTTTCAATTAACATTAGTAAAATACAATCGATCGTGAGAAATGTTCATATTTTATATTTGGCGTATCGATGTAATTTAATCAATTAAAACTTTTAAGTGTTTTGTATTTTTTGATAAAAATTCACCCTTATACATCTTCTTTTGTTATTAAATTGAACATAGGAACCAATATCACCACTACCATAGTACCATTGTACCTTATCATACAACAACGGTAGTACACTTTCTTTGTTGAGTCAAATGGCAGCACAGCACCTTAAACCTCATAATAACATGGTGGCACTACAGTTTCTTGTTAATACTATTGTTAGCACTACATCTTCTTGGTAGTTACTCCAACAGTACACTTTCTTCATGGTACTAACGGCAACACTACACGTTCATCTTGTTAGTAGCGGCAATACTACACCTTCTTCATGGTAGTGGCAACACTACTCCTTCTTCTTAGTAATAGCAATACTGCATCTTCTTCTTCTTAGTAATGGCAACATAATGTCTTCTTGTTAGTAATGGCATCTCTACATCTTCTCCTTAATAGTACCGGCAACATTACACCTTTCTTGTTGATGTCAGTGGCAACACTACACGTTTGTCTTGATAGTAACGGAAACACTACACATTCTTCTTGATAGTAATGGCATCACTACATCTTCTCCTTCATAATAACGGCAATACTACACCTTTTTCTTAATGGCAGTGGCAACACTACACTTTCTTCTTCATAATAACGGTAACAGTACACGTTCTTCTTGATAGTAGTGGCAACACTACACCTTCTTCTTGATAGTACTTAACGACAACACTACACCTTCTGCTTGATAGCAAGGGCAACACTATACCTTCTTCTTCATTGTTCTTCAATACTACTCGCTGCTTTTTAATTTTAATTTTTTTTCTTTTTATTGTCAGATGTCCAGCTTCAATGCATAAGGGAAGCGGCTGCACTACACCTCATAGCTGATAAGTAAATATATCACTTCCATGGTTATATTCACTATGTTTTTTATACGGCATCTCTAAGTGGATCGAGTGTGGCGAAGCCATCAGGAATAAGATGTAGCGCTATGATGGACATTAGGTACAAGGTTTACTGCAGCCATTACTATCAAGGTGTGGTGTTGCCGTAACAATGAAGAAGAAGGTATAGTGTTGCCCTTGCTATCAAGCAGAAGGTGTAGTGTTGTCGTTAAGTACTATCAAGAAGAAGGTGTAGTGTTGCCACTACTATCAAGAAGAACGTGTACTGTTACCGTTATTATGAAGAAGAAAGTGTAGTGTTGCCACTGCCATTAAGAAAAAGGTGTAGTATTGCCGTTATTATGAAGGAGAAGATGTAGTGATGCCATTACTATCAAGAAGAATGTGTAGTGTTTCCGTTACTATCAAGACAAACGTGTAGTGTTGCCACTGACATCAACAAGAAAGGTGTAATGTTGCCGGTACTATTAAGGAGAAGATGTAGAGATGCCATTACTAACAAGAAGACATTATGTTGCCATTACTAAGAAGAAGAAGATGCAGTATTGCTATTACTAAGAAGAAGGAGTAGTGTTGCCACTACCATGAAGAAGGTGTAGTATTGCCGCTACTAACAAGATGAACGTGTAGTGTTGCCGTTAGTACCATGAAGAAAGTGTACTGTTGGAGTAACTACCAAGAAGATGTAGTGCTAACAATAGTATTAACAAGAAACTGTAGTGCCACCATGTTATTATGAGGTTTAAGGTGCTGTGCTGCCATTTGACTCAACAAAGAAAGTGTACTACCGTTGTTGTATGATAAGGTACAATGGTACTATGGTAGTGGTGATATTGGTTCCTATGTTCAATTTAATAACAAAAGAAGATGTATAAGGGTGAATTTTTATCAAAAAATACAAAACACTTAAAAGTTTTAATTGATTAAATTACATCGATACGCCAAATATAAAATATGAACATTTCTCACGATCGATTGTATTTTACTAATGTTAATTGAAACGTTCTTTACTAATTTGTTTAATGTAAATATAAACAAATTTGCGTTACCTACGATAATGTGGGAGCAAATGTAAATCTAGTAAAGAATTATTGAAACAAATGTAATAAACTAGCAAATGTTTATATTATCAGCATGGACGACTATTAGACCTTGGAGGACAAAAGAGTCAAAGGCATATTAGAATATACGTTTAAAATAATACATAAGTATATAACTCTTCATTCATGTTAGAACACAGCAACGATACCTTTTTTCTGCAGAAACTCGTAATTCCTTATTTTAATATACAATCTGTCACATTTGATCATCATCCATTGACGACAAATTAAACACAAAGTTTAAGTTACAAAACGTTTATTGTACAACCACAATGATCATTTCACCACATTGTGGCTTCTTTAGGTAGAAGAAGTTGAATAAACATAAAATTAATACAATATCATTATATACTAAAATTCTTTAGGTAGAAGAAGTTGAATAAACATAAAATTAATACAATATCATTATATACTAAAATTACGAATAAAATTTCTAAACACTATCAAAGAAAGGTAAGTGGTAAACTATGGTTTGTCATAGTGGCCATTGGTTAATAATCGCCCCAACTCCATTGGCGTAACCAGAGAGTGCTTCCATAGTTACTACACTACTACTTCTGAAACAGTTGGTTAATACCTCGATCATTAACAGAATTTAAAAATAAAATGAAAAGTCTCTGTGTTACTGAAACGATAATAATTTAAAGATATGCTTGCATGTAAGCAACTTGAGATTATCCCTGGTACGTTTTATAAAAGTTTGAACATTAACCAGACGAATTTTAGATCCAGGTTTTCCATGTTTGAGTTGAAGTTTTGAACCTTGAGCTCGAAAATGTACTTAATCCATTTATCCTAACCAATTCGACTTATTATCTGCTTGGTTAAAACGGTATTGCAGAGAATGCAGAAACTACCAAAAAGTTCTCTTGTTAGACCCACAATGGAAATTAAATAAATTTATATAAGTAATATAATGGAAATTGTATTTAAATTAAAAACGATAAAATGTATTATAATTGTTATTCAAAGAAGTTTTTAAAAATTGAAGAAACAGTTATTCAAAATTTTAATTGGATGCATACGATAATTGTCAATTATTTGAAAACTGTTATAAACAAGAATAATATAAGATGAAATATTTTATAATATTTCAGCTCATTATTAACTCTACAGTATTGTACTATTATTTCGACTGTTTAAGTCTCTATCAACAGCATATACAAAAAAAAAACAAGAAAAACAGAATTATAAAAGTTAATTCTTAATTGCTAGTATGTGTGTTGTGAATTTAACAACAAACCACACAAATGACACCTAATATTATATATAATAAATTTTACATTGACTTAGAAATGAAGTCTTTGTTTGCCGCTATCGTTTTTCTCTGATATTTGTTTTAAATCCAATTGTTTATAAACAAGTGAATTGTCTTACATTAGTAGTAAGTGTTTTGTTTTATTTAAATAAAGTATTTTCTAATTTTTCTTTTGTGACGAACTGTTAACTGAATTAAATATGAAATGGAAATTTTAATGAAAGTATGGATGTAACTGAACATAATTTTTTGCTTGATAAAGGCACAAAATGATACCGATGGGCCGTACCGGATACAAAAAAGCAAGAGTATAAATACGAATGATTGCGAACTTTTCTTCAGTTTATCGTGACCATGCTTTCGGGAAAGAGTATGCGTCGCGACGCGTCGCGTTGCCGTGGCCCGCTTTTCGTACTTTAGGTGCATGTTTATCCGTTCTTAAAGTTTTTTAACTTGTGCTGTAGTGGTTTCTAAATTTTCGGGAGTGTTCTATTAAGAGGATTAAGGCAACACCAAAGTGACGGTAATGGTAAGTAATTGTTATCTTTTTATTTTTATTTATTTGTTTAACTTATTGACCAATATTTCAATTGTCTTTTTTCTTTGTGATAATTGTCCAGTCTTTATAATAATTTGGAAATTATTAAAAACCATTCAGTGACTGAAATCATTTTGATCTTTAATTTTTTCGAAATTCACTTTTGTGATTGATATTATTGGTTTGGTTGATTGATACTGTTTTAGAAAGTTTCTATTTCTAGTTTTATTTTTAATAATTTTGTGAATTTTGATAGCTTGGAAATTATCAAATTCCTTACAATAATTTTAAACGTTTTAGTTAACATTATTAACTTTTCATTCATGAATTTTAGCTTTTTAGAAATAGATTCGCCGCTCCGCACTTGAAATTAATTTTGACTTTTTCAAAAATTAATTTTAGGATTGATGTTATTGATCTTGTTTGGTCGATCACAATGGTGAATCATAAAGTTAGGGAAAGATTCTAGAACATTTGTTAAAATTGTACAGAAATTTATTATTCTTTTTTATTACAATTGATTTATTTCTTAGTTTATTATTTAAAATTTTGATAAAATTTTTATTCATGAAATTTTAATCACTTGTGTGATGGTTTAGTTAATTATTAGATATCATATACTAATTTTAATCGTTCTAACTGTAGTATACTTAGTTTTTTTAATATTAACTTTTATAAATGATAATGCCCACGTGTGAAGTGGGCGAAACACGTGTTTGCTCATATAAAATTTAGTTAGTGGTAATTACGGTGCGTCTTTCTTTATTTAATTAACTTTTATGATTTATATTATTAATCGAGTTTGGTCGATCACAATGGCGAATCATAAACTTATGAAAAGATTCTAGAACACGTTCCTTAAACTTTTACAGAAATTTATTGTTCTTTTTGACCATAATTGTTTTTTTCTTAATTAAATTATATAAAATTTTGATGAAATACTTATTCATTAAAATTTTCTAGCTTTTATAATCGTTTGAAAATTTTTAAACAACCTACACCAATTTTAACTTCTGTAATTGATATTATTGATTGGATGAAGTCAATCACAATAGTGACCCGTACAGTTCTAGAAAGTGTATAATATAAATTAAACACAAATTTATTGTTCTTAATTATAATGGTTTTGACTGTTTATTTCATTTTTATTAATTTTCTTTTTTTATCTTTTTGTAGTTACCGTCCAAAGAGTGGTAAGCGATTTGCATGGTTTCCCAATAGACGAGGTGGTAAGTTTGACAATTTGTTCCTTTACAATTTGACTCTTGGCACTTCGTCTATTCAATGTTTAGCAAGTATAGTACCATTTTTGTGTATTTGTTGTGCAAATGGTAAGTACCATTAAGGTATATTTTAATATAATAATTAATACCGTAGTAGACTGTAAGTGAGTTTTAGTATTGGAAAGACATCAAGCCGTCCCCCGTCCATCCATACGACTGAGCAGTATTGGATTCCAACCTCCGAGGATGATTTGGTTATGTTCTTTTCAGCCGGATGTATTTTGTGTTGAGGTGGTTGAGTGTAAGTTGTTGCGTGTGTTTAGGTGTAAATGTGTGGATGTTGTTGGATGTTTGAATGATGTGAGAAAGTTTTCGAGGAATTCTTCCAATTCCTCAGGGATGTCAGGACGCGGTAGTGTAAGAGTGGTTTGATGAACGTTTTCTTTCTGTGAGTAGGTGTTTTCACGTTAGGTAGGTACATGGTTCTACATCGGCGGTTTGGATCGTGTTGTCGGGGCAAGAGGATCGCCGTTACATAGTAGGACGCATGTTTTTCTTTATTTATTGGTGGGGGGTGCTTGCCTCTCACCCTTTCTTGTACTATACTTGCTGAATGTTGTTCGTTCATGTTCGGTCGTTTGGGTATTGTTTGGTCCGCGCCGCGGGGTTTGGGGGGAGAAGTGAATAGTGCAGTGATTTCTAAGAAGAGGATTATCAACTCCAATAAGAAGATATTGAAAAGTAAGTACAAATTCCAGTGTGCACTTAGTTATTGATTTCGACTAATTAGTTGATGTAGCAGCCTCCATCCAGGCTGCAAATTTTGTATGATTACAGATCCGCAATTATCTTCGATGGATGTCTTTTGAGGAATCAATGGAGGTGTGTCGACGTGTTTTCTAAGAAGAGCTTCATCTCCAGGATGTGATACATCAACATCCAGAAAGTATAGTATTTAGAATAAGGTGTTCTCTGTTACTGTTTTAATTTTCTAATATATGACGTGGCATCCTGAATCTGTCAGGTTGTCTGTCTTGTTGTGATTACAGATCCGCACTTTTTTCGACGGATTTCTTTCGAAGAAGCAATGTGCTCCAAGATGTGAAACTGCAATTTCCGGAATGTATTGTTTTTATTTTCTGGTAGGTCATAAGATAATCTAATATGTTATCTTTTTGATGTAGTAGCCTGTGTTAAGTTTGTGAGTTCTTATGATTACAGGTCTTCTACAATTTTTCGTATTTATTTGTTTGACGGGATGCAAATCGGAACGTTTACGAATTGTTTGGTATTTCTATTACACCGTCGCACGGTATGATGTTTTATAATTTTGTACAATTTTTAAATTTTTATGTACGATTTGGAAATTGCCTCGCTCGTCTTGGAATTTTATTTAATTTCGTTACGCAAACTAAACCGTTTCAATGTTTTAAGCTTTCTTGGAATATCCTTCCATCAGTCGTCACTTTCATTTACGTTCATATTATATATTTTAGTGGCGACCGAAAGCAATATTGGTTCGAAAGGCTAAATATTCTTATTATGGTTTGTGATGTCGTAATTTTATGTGGTAGCTATTGATGTTGTAATGTTGATCAATGTGGATCGCTTATCTGCGTAGATGTAGTATAGAGAAAAAGAACTTTTAGCCTTTGAGAAACCAATGTAGGTACGTTGACGGGTTTTTCAAAAACAGCCTCAACTCCAAGATGTGATGCATCAACTTCCAGAAAGTATAGTATTTAGAATAAGGTGTTCTCTGTTATTGTTTTCATTTTTTAATATGTGACATGGTATCCTGAATCGGTCAGGTTGTCTGTCTTGTTGTGATTACAGATCCGCACTTTCTTCGACGGATTTCTTTCGAAGAAACAATGTGCTCCAAGATGTGAAACTGCAATTTCCGGAATGTATTGTTTTTATTTTCTGGTAGGTCATAAGATAATCTAATATGTTATCTTTTTGATGTAGTAGCCTGTGTTAAGTTTGTGAGTTCTTATGATTACAGGTCTTCTACAACTTTTCGTGTTTATTTGTTTGACGGGATGCAAATCGGAACGTTTACGAATTGTTTGGTATTTCTATTACACCGTCGCACGGTATGATGTTTTATAATTTTGTACAATTTTTAAATTTTTATGTACGATTTGGAAATTACCTCGCTCGTCTTGGAATTTTATTTAATTTCGTTACGCAAACTAAACCGTTTCAATGTTTTAAGCTTTCTTGGAATATCCTTCCATCAGTCGTCACTTTCATTTACGTTCATATTATATATTTTAGTGGCGACCGAAAGCAATATTGGTTCGAAAGGCTAAATATTCTTATTATGGTTTGTGATGTCGTAATTTTATGTGGTAGCTATTGATGTTGTAATGTTGATCAATGTGGATCGCTTATCTGCGTAGATGTAGTATAGAGAAAAAGAACTTTTAGCGTTTGACCATTATTTACGTGTTAACAATTTTATGAACATAACTCTTTATACTTGATTAAAAATTTTTATTTACTCGAAAATATTACTTCCTTTAAATCTCCAAATCGTACATCGACAATTAATAGCTATTAATGTCTGTGAAATAGTGTGGTTTGGACCCACCACATATCAAAAGATCCCTCACGCTTGGTTTGAAACATTGACCAGAGCGTGAGTATTATTTTTCCCGTGTGGGGAGCCTGCAACCCCCATCGGGCGCGTTCCCGGGTGGCGGATAAGGAAGTGCCCGGTTAGCAAAAATCGGGTAAGAGATAAAATGTCTCTCGCGGACCAACAGGCACTTTTAACATTTGGTAGTTTATTATAAGAACAGGCTTTCACGGCCGAAATCTCTTATCTTTTTGATTGTAAATGCCATTTTCTAAATAATAATTGTTACTTACATTTAGAAATATTTTAACCCATTTTCAGTTTTGAAACTACTACAATAACTTAAGTTTCCACTTTCGTTGTTGTCCTTCTGTCTGTCTTGTTGTAATTACAGATCCGCCATTATTATTATCTTCACGGATTTCTTTCTAAGAAGCGATGGGCGATGTATTGTTTTTATTTTCTAGTATATCATAACATAATGTAATATGTTAACTTGTTAATGTAGCAACCTGTGTTAAGGTTGTGAGTGCTTATGATTACAGGTCTTCTACAATTTTTCCTGTTAATTTGTTTCTTGGGATCAAATCGGAATGTTCACGAATTGTTTGGTATTTCTATTACATTGTAACACGGTATGATGTTTTATAATTTCGTACAATTTAAAATTTTTTATTAATTCACCAATAGTTTATTCAACTCCTTTCACACTGTAGATATATTGTTTCATATATAAAAACTATGTACCTATATGTAGCTAATGTTCTATTACTTTTTTTGCTAATTTTACCTATATTGTGGTTATTGCGAATATAATGAACACATTGCATATATAATATACCATAGGAACCTAGCTACCCAGATCTTTAAGAAACTACACTTGTTTCCATAACCTGTTTTAGTTACTTTTGTAATTTAAATTGTTTTTCAAATTACGATTCCCCCTTTTTTCTTCTAATAACAATAAATAATGCATTTCTTCGAATATTTTAACAACTTTCATTCACAAATACAAAAACTATAAATAGGTAGATTTATATTAGTTGTGTTCACCGTTTCTTTTTTATTTTATCGTTATTTTACGTACCTTATTTAGCGATAAATAGTAATAAAACGAATAATTGTAGATTTTGCTTATTTACCGGCATCAACTATATACAACTTGTAAGAGGGTTTTAAAAAATTACTTTGCTGTTATTGTTAATTTGTACAGTACATACCTATTTAATCTTTTTCAATGTTTTCAAATGCTTCATCAAATCTGAACATACATATTATTTGCATCATAAAACAGTGTTATTTTATATTTGTGTTAACATTTTCCTTTTAAATAGCTACACCTCCTCTTAACCAGTCAAAACGGAAACCAGCCAGGTTTCCAATCCCAAAGTGGCCGGTTATGAGGGGTTCCACTGTAACTAAATAGTGAGTATATTTGTTAATTGTAAACGCAATTGATACAGCTGAATTTATTTTATACAATAAAATATATTATTAGCCATATTCAATCTTTTTCATTATGTATCCTCTGCATTATTTTGATGAACTTGGAATTTAAAATGTAAAACAATCTACTAACTAAAATAAAATTTTATAAATAAATTGTTACATGTTAAATTCTAATTTCATTACTTGAGAAAAACTTGAAAACAGAAAATGAAATTACAACCTATTGAAATTCGTCACCTTTTCCTTTCTAGTGTGTACACCAGTCAATAGATGTCGTGAAATCACAAAATTGAGTGCTTCATCTATAAACCTCTCTAATCTGTGGGTATGAAACGAGGCTGTCAATGTAGTAACAGCCAGCAGTGACGTAATTTAAATATAAATTCGTGTTATACTCACCTGCAGTAGCTTAATGATAATGCGCTAGCTTGTAAAATTAATTTTTAATGTTACTAATATTTTTTTATTCTGAAAATATTCAGCTGGATGTTTCATGTAGCTTTAGGGAATCCTAACATTTCAATAGAAATTATAAAGTTAAACTATAATTGGATATTAAAAAAAAAAAAAGTTACAGTACTACTGTAGATGGTATGTATAACCGTAGCATACGTTGTTGCGACATCTGTGGTCGGGTTTTCAGTTAAGGCGCCCGGGGTACACTTGAAATGGGCTTGGCTTCTACATGGTTTGGGCTTTTGGAAAAAACGTTTTTGAAACAAACGTCGATTATTGAAAGCTGTAAGAAAACTAAATCGTGATGGTAAATAGAATATTTATAGATAACAGGAGAAATAAAAAGAACTTAAAAACTAACTAACACTAAAGATAATAATTAACTAGCACGTATTTATTTGCATAATTTAAGTATTCATTTATACAAGATAAACTTTAAATTTTTATATGGTTATACAATATTTACTAATAATAATTATACAACTAATAAAGACTTTATATTTGTTCATAATAATAATAAATAAAATTAAATGCAGTCATTTTAATAATCTTTGACTAAACCCAAACTCCGTGTGGATTTTTATTTGTAGGAACAGCATTTTCGAGCTGTCGCGGAGATCCTATCATTTTTCGCGTGCTTCCCGTTCGATTCGGTCCCTCGAACAAATACTTTATTTCCTCAGAAGGAGCAATACTGAGACTTCGTAAATTTTCTTCTTTCATTTCTTGCACCAACCGTTCCAATTGTCTTTTTCTTTCAATTATAATCGTTTCCAATGCGGTAACCTTAAATAATTTATTGTTATTTACCTAAAATTTAAAGTAAAATTATATAAAAAGAATTATACTTGATTCTTCAAAACTTCCGCCGTCATATGGTACTCTTCGGTACTATACTTAGTCTGTTCCATATCTTTTTGTAGCTTTTCGATTTCTAACAAAAGATTCTTTTCTAATTGTTGCCGATTTTCACTTTTTCTTGATTGTAGCTTTTGTTCGGATTGTAATTCTTCCATAACTAATCTGTCAATAATAATAAAGGTTTTCATTTTACAGTTTGTAAAATGGAGTGAATTCGCAATTTAAACGAATTACCTAATTTTATTCTTACGTTGAAGAAGTTCCGTTTCACAATTTGCCAATTTCGATCTCAATAATGTTATTTCTGAGGATAACGTTTTTGCTTGTTGCTTTACTATTTCCGACTCTTCTTCTATATAATATAAAGCCTGTATCTAAAATATGTTTTATAAGTGGTACCTACCCACGTGAAAATGATTTATATATACCTGAACACTATTCGTTTTGGTAATATTCATCATCGATGAAATTTCCTGAGATAGTCGCTCTAATTGTGTTTCTTTTTCTCGTCCTTCGTTTTCCCAATATAAAATTTCGGCATTATACTGAAAAATAACTAATTTAAGATAACTATCTAATCATATAACAGTATAGGTATCTTTTACCTTTTCCAAATCGTTCTGTTGAGAAGCGAGTTTTTCTTTTTGATTATTTACTAGAGAAATAAGTTCTCTATAGTGTACATTAGTAGAAGAGCTAGTATTATTAAGTTTTCTTTTTACATTTAATTTATGACTATTAACATTTACATTTTCTTGAGTTCTATTATAATCCTAAAATTAACGAGCTGATAAGAATAAATTGTAATTAAAGAAAAGTTAACCCACCTGTGGTACATTTTTTTTAATTATGTCATTGCACGCTGACAAGTTTGGCGGGGGAGGATCTCTATATGGTGGAGGTCCAGAAGACAATAAAACTACTTTACTTTTTGGTAGATTAGTCATTTCATTATCTGTACTTTTTCCTTTCGTCGGACTGAAATCAATTTCAATTTTTAAATTTTAACGACGAGAATACGTTCTGTTTCATACCTAAACCTGTATGATTGGCGCATGTTAACTTCCTGTGAGAAACATACTTTTTGATTGAAACAGTTTCCCGAATTATTTAAAAGTACAAACGGTTCTGGTGTAGTGTTTGGGGTAGATATGGAATATTGGTCAAGTTGTAAAGCTAATTTTGGACTGTTGTTCGCAGTTACGTATTTTTCAATCGTATCGATTTTGTGTAATATAAACTGAACATCGTTCGAATATTCCCCCCATTTAAGCAGAACCTAAAAACAAAAAAAAATCTTAACAAATAGCAGTAACTGCATAAATTAAATGTTTTATTAAAAGCAATTTTCCAAATGTTCCTTATTCTTTAGATCGAAACAGAAGCTTGCTACAAAATTTCCTTCAAATGTGATTTTATTTTACAAAATACCTAATTAGTCATGTTTTCAATAAAGAATAGTAATTTTAAAGCCAGTTTACCTATAGATTTACAGATATGCATATTATGATACAGAAGAAAAACAGGGATTACATAAACATAAACATCTACTAAGGATAAGAATACAACAATTCACATTCAATTTAATTAAATAAACAAAAACATAAAATTAGATTTTTGGATGTGTGTATAGTACCCTTTTATATTTTTTCTCATTGATAGTTGTCCCATTACTTATCAGTAGTGAAGAAATTATTTGTAAATATTTGGGTATATAACAAAAAAAAATAATTTGTAGAATAACTATAAAAGGCAAAATTGGTTTGTTGGTAAGTACAAAATTTTTTATAAGTCAGTTATTGTTATTAAATAGAATAAGCAGTACGTGATTTAGTTATTATATTATTATAATGGTCTCACCTGCAATGGAGTATCTTGGGGTGATAATTGTCTTTCATTATTTCTCCAACGTTCAATAAGCGTAAAACGACCAGATTTACCTGTAGCATGAGCTAATGCATATACAACATTCTAAAAGTAGAGAAATGAGAGGGTAGTAATTTTAAATTCCATGTACATGGTATGTAGATATACAGTTAAAAGGGTACATGCCTGACAAGTTGTTGTTTCAGTTACCCCACAAACTATTCTTTGAATTCCATCAACCCAAACTTTCAGTTCCATTTTACATTATTTTACTTTTATAGAATTCAAGTAATTAAACACAGACACAAAATTTGTGAATCTTGTTTGCATGTTTGGTACTGACCTCGTTTTGAAAAGTAAAATTGACATCTTTTCTAATGGAAATTTAATTAATCGTACCGTAATTATTTTCCAATAGTAGAAATAAAGATGTTAAACATTCTTCTTCTTTAAAAAAATTATAAAACTACCAAAACACCACCCATTAAAATGCAACCATCTAAAATATTTGTAGTGTTAGTGTAGTGATTTTTCTGTGTCACTGCGTTGCCAAACTACTTTAACTGCTTATACCGAGTATCCTTTCTTTGGATACAAAATTTCTCTTATAGTAGTAGCGCAATAATAACTGTAATTGAATACTTGTATCTTTTTTTTTTTATTAATTGATTCGTATAATATACCTCAGGTGTTATATAGTGATAACATGACGAATATTATGATATATGAAAAACAAAAACTGATTCGATACATTTGTAAAGACCATATAAAAAATTATTTTACAGTTTTCATTATACATGTATACAATAAATATTATTTATAACACCAAATGAAAATTTTAATGCTTTTTTATCTATGAATCGTAACTTTTGTGTTTCCTGTATAATGCACATGTACGTTCATGTTAATTATTTAATACGGAAATTATTAATTAATTAAAGTGGCACCTACACGACAAACAAATTATGTCGAATTTATTGTATAAACAGTGTATGAAATTGCTATTTATTGAAATGATTTTCTTACACAGCAATTTTTTAAGTAATGAAAAGTAGTAGTCCTGGAGGTTGGGAAAGTTACCCTCCCAATTATAACCTAACATTGAAGAAGGAATAAAAAAATTAAACAAAAAATGAATGAAAAATTGTTTTATTAATATTTCCAGTTTAGACCAACGTACTTGGGGTAGGTTATTAAATCTGGCAGCATTTAAAAATATTGTCCATTCTAAAAACGTTTAGAAAGCCATTCTTTTAAACTTAATTTTAAAACAATACCATCTTCTATAAAAATTATATTATAGTATTTTGCTTCGAAAAACAAATCAAAGTAAATAAAATGTAAAATAAAACATACTTAATGAAGTATAAAACAAAAACAATGGAAAGTTTCATCAAATGCTATTAGAAAACCTAACAAATTTGTCAACGCGACCATTTTCAAAGGAATAGAGTAAAACAAGCACTGAAGTCTTAAAACTAAAACAGCTCTATATATAACTAGAAATTAGCCATAATAAGTGGGAAATCGATTAAACTTAACTCTAATTGGTTGTTTACAATATTTTGGTTGGGGGAGAGAGCTTTTTTGATTTCCAAGTGTTCTAGAAGGGATAACCTTCTACTTTTGTTAATATTGCTATGTAAAACTATTAAATTGTGGTTAAAGAAGGTGCAATGCTCCGAGAAGTCAGATTTTTATATCTTTTTTTCTAATACTATAAATATGTTCTTTTATTCTTATGTTTATAGCTCTCCTGCTCTGCCCAATGTAAAGGGCATCACAGGTATTGCACTTCATTCTATAAATACCACTTTTTTCTAATTTATCGACTATAGGTTTAAATTTAGATTGTTTTCAGAGTTACATTAAATTTATTTAACACATGTTTAAATTTATGACTAACGGTGTTGATGAATTTCACAAACGAAACTCGTTAGATTTTCTAATTAAATTTGGGAAACTAATTGCGTTTGTTTTATACTTCAAGCTATTGTTCATTACCTAGATCATTTATAATAGGAACTATGGCTTACTTATCGGATTCTTAAATAAGTACAACACGACCATTTTTATTGCAGTTCTTTGAGGTATATTAAGAAGACAAGCAAGTGTTAAATATTTATTTATGTAACATTGTATTTATAAAAAATGTTTTGTAAAATAATTTAAAGACTGACGACGATATCAGGTATATTATGTTTTTACAACATACCTATAAAATAAGATTTATCATTGAAGAAAGAAACGCAATACAAACTGCTTTTTTTACAACATAATTAAAATGCTCACTGAGCATAAAAGGTTATTTCTTCTCTGATGTAACTTGAGCCGCCAAATCGGCAAATTTGGCCATGTAATCTACACTGTTTTCCGAAAATAAAGATTGCAAATGTGCATCCACCTAAAAAGAAGAAGTATGTAAGCATGAAAATTTATAAAGAATAATAGTAATTTATTGTATATATAAATATATATACATCTTGGGACAGACGCGAATCGTCGGTGACTTGCGGTGAAGGTGACACTCGATCTGGTTTGGCAGGAGATTCCAAATGTCCAAGAAAACTGCTGAGAGAAAAATCAGCCACTTCTGCTGTTATCCACTGATTTTCCATTTCTTTTAATATTCGCGACGGACTTGCTGGTGGTGTCGAGTTTGGAAGAAGACCTAAAATTAATAAAATCGAATCACATCAAATTTTTAATGAAAGGAATAGACGATAGACAATTATCGAAGGACGTAGCGAGCATTATATTTTGGAGGCGGGCGAGTGGCAGAAAATTCATATCTTATAATCTTTTGTTTATTTACGTTATACCTACGGTGTTATCATTAATTAGAGGTATTTACAATTTTGGGTTTGTGTTTTAATGATAAGAAGAATTTTACCGCCTTGGTTGTTTAAAGAAGTAACCCGAGGTATTTGATCTTCAATTTATGTGGGATAAAAAAATTACCACCAAAAATTGTAAGTTACATTTCACAAAACAAAAATCAATTTCAATTGAGTTTAAAATGCCAGGAAGAAATTATGACTACTGATATGTGAAAAATATTGTACCTATTTAGTTGTTGCTTAATTAACAAATTTGTTTTACCTACAAAACTAGGAATACTAGCATTTCTGTCAGGAAATTCTAGTAAACCGGATATGCTGCCAGGTGAATTGACTCTGCTAGAAGTGGTTGCATTATCGTTTATATCAGATGGGTTCATTTCTTTATTGTCCCTCATTCCTTCTTTTGCTATTGTTAAAGGCATGTCACTATCTTTTTTACTTGATAATGTTCGGCGTAATTCTTGATTTTGGTTTTCCGAAATGTTCTGATCGATTATTTTAAACGACATGTTATTTATTTTTAACAAGTTGTTATTATTCGAAGTGGTATTTTCTATTAAATCATTATCAGTCATTTTATTAACATTATCGATCGGTATGACGTTCTCCGACTGACAAGAAGTCGTCGTTTTTGTAGTTGACGATTTAAAATTAATTTCTTGAGGAATAATATTCATCTGTACAATCTGATGAATTGAATTTTTATTGGCAAGCAGAGGTAAACGTCTTTCTACGACCAATTTGTTGCTTCTTCTGTTTTTTCTATTGATATATTTTGGTCTAAGATGCTACAAAGAGAAAATTGAAACGATTTTTTCTTCTTTAAGTTTTTACCTTCTTACATCTAAATGAGCACCCGTAATTGATTCAATGCCATAAGTCCTAGGATGTTTGAAAACGTTGGTCTGAATCTGATTTGAAGAAATATCGATTGCTTTGGACAACGATCCTTCCCCGGTAGATGTATTTGTCTAAAAAATATGTGAATCTTTTATTTATGACTATTAATAAACAATAACTAATAAGCAACAACATACCTCTAAGTCCCCGTTTAGTTTTTGATCTGTTTGGTTGTTTTTAATGTGCTTTGGAATAACTGCTTTGTTCTTTGGAGTATTGACTTTATCGCTGCTACCGTAATTACAAGAATGACCGCACGGACATTTATAGATGTCCTTTCCAAAGTGAAGTTTGGCGACAGAAAGAAGTTTTTGTAGTGACGATGAAATACTTCCGGCGGTCCTATTTTTCGAGTTATTAACAACATTATTATCTGTGCCGCGGTTTACTTCGATTAACTCCGAATTGTTCTCATATTTTATTGATTCTTTTTTTGCATCAAAATCCCAGCCATATTCCAATAATAATTTAGAATTAGAACCATACTAAAACAATTCAAAAGAGATTGGATTGTGTAGGTACGATGGTATACGGTAATAAATATTGGTGATATTACCATTAAATATAATTCGCCGATAGTGAGAGTTCCACAATCGTCCAGTGTCCATCCTAATTTGGAGTTTATTAAACTTTTCTTTTCATTATCGTAGGATTCCTCGAAATTTTTTACTTCCCGTTTATTCGCACTTTTATCGTCATCAATTTCCATTTTAATTTCATGGGTTTCTTTTGCGTCTTTTTTAAACGTGATACTTTGATTTTGTAAAGCTAACATTGTATTAATTGCCTCATCAATAACGTTTCGAACGTCGGTTAAAAGTGCCGCATCAGTAGCATTTATTTCACAAGTTTCAGAATTTGCGGTAAGGGAATTAGATTTAACATTTTTGTCAACGATACTTTCGTTTCTGCAACGCTTTGTGCCCTTGTTTTTTAAGCTTCCTATAAAAAATAACAATCGCAATGACAACTGCTTGCGCAAATCATTTGTTAATATATATATCTTTTGTTCTCCAAATCTGTTAACGTTTCGTCGTTAACTTACAACGATTTTTTTAAATTATATTGTGACAAATTTTAAACGTTTATCAGGTGTCGATAAGAGGATACCTTTTAAACTCCATGGCTGATCGTCAGAAGAGCGAATTCCCAATCTTTCTTCGTATGCACTAAGACAAATACTGTGACTAGTAAGATATTCCCCCAAATTAATTGTAGGTATATGAAAATCGTCCGTTTGTGGAGGGAAAAGACGAAGTGGAGGTGAAAATAAAATTTTATTTCCTTCTGTAGTGGTATTGTTTGGTTCATCTACAATATCATTCGTAGAATCTAAAAGTTTTTCGTACTGTTTCTACATAAGGAAAGTTAACTACAATTATCATTTCATTTATTGTAATGAATAAGGATACGGCTGATGAAATAGGTGATTTCCATCTCAGATTTAAATATTCCAAGAGCGAACTTAATCTTTTTTGCAACGGTAAAAGAGCCTTAACTCTAGGATTTTGTGCTATCGATTGTACTTGCATCCAGGAATTGCCATCCTTTGGTGTAACTTCAACGAGAATCCTTGTAGGTAATTTTGGTTCTTCTTGTTTTTCTAAAGAAAGTAATTTAATTGTTGATGTTGTTTAAATTATTTCTTATTAAATAAAATTACCGTCTAGCTGATTTAGGCGTCGTAACGCGCGACAAAGGGGAGTCTTTACTCGAACTGTCTTTCCCCTGCATCTTATTGCAACATTTCCACGGTACATTAACTCATTTAATTTCATACGAATTTTTTCGCTAACGGAACCAACTTTTCTTCTCAATTCTCCATAATTAATTAAACCATACAATTCTTGAGCAATTTTTTTAATACCTAAGAATTCGGAAATATCAAAAAAAAAAAATGAATTTGATAAAAAATCGTAATAATCACCTTCAGAAAACTTCAAGTGTTTCGATATTTTATGCCACGTACGATAATAAAAATGTCTTATTTGATCTTTTGTTTTAAGTGCCGAATCTGGAATTCCTTTCTTTTTTAGTTTGTTGCTTATGTACAAATGAATTGCTTCGAAATCTTTTCCATAATAATTTAGAGCTTCAAAAAATAGACTTTTGTCTTCTGGAGACCATGAAGGTCTCAAGGGTTTTTTATGCGTTTCTAATTTTTCTTCTTTTGATGTAGATTCTGAAATGGCAAAATTTTAAAACGTCTGATTGTATTTCGGAACTTTTTAAACTCCCGCTAAATACTTCTGGCATAACTATAAGTCTTTTCTATCGATTTTATATGTATTTCTAGAGGAGAAGCTGAGATGTTTGTTAGAAAAAAGATTTTGATTCAGATTATAAATCCAAAGAAATTTAAAAAACGACAACAGAAAATCATCTTCATCACTCATCATACAAAAAATATATAAGTATTATATTCGCGTACCTTTACGTTCTAATGGTAACGGCGGTGTTGCGATAACTGAATCGAGCTTCAATTTTTTGAAAACTCGGGCACTTGTACGGACTTGTTGACTTTTACATTCTGAACCTTCAGAACAATTGTAAGTTGTGACAGAACCAAGTAGCTCTTCGATTGGAGTTTCGATTTTGTCTTCTGCGTTGATAACGGCAGGGAGATCTTTCTCCATTTTGATTTAATCTGAATGTTTGTAGGAACTTCATAACACTATATTTCCCAACTTATTAATGAAATTAATTTCATTTAATTCCCCACTAATGATTTATCTGAAAACCGTTAATCAACAAAATGAAACCAATTAACGGAATAGGGATATTATATGGACTATTTCTGCTTGAACAAACAGAACAAGTCATCACACGCTCGAAGTAGACAAATTACTTCAATTATCATAGCAATCAACTGTTTAAATTTTGGAGAGGTTATATTGATAGTTTGTTTCTTCAAAAAACATTCAAATGATTTTGAATGATGTTTAACTTCTTTGCAATGTGGTAGCTGGCTGGGGTTTGGTATGCACTTTGAATGACTAATGCATTTCAAGATTGTATCCACATATACTTATTTGAAACTGCAGACTAATTCAGTGAAAAAAACTGATACTGTTTTCGATTAATTGTGGCAATCAATATGATCTATAATATTAGACTATCAACGAGTTCCGCTTATTAACCTACCGCCGGAAACCCTAATCCCGTATGTATCAAATGACATTACAAGTGCAAGTTGAAACTTGAATTTAGGATCAAACATTGTGGATGATATTTAGTTATGCTACAACATTTTGATTATTTTGAAAAAAAAAGGATATTCTTTTTGTTATTTATCATAATATCGTAAATGAAGAAGAGGCATAAAATCGAAAGGAAACGATTGATAACTACCAATATGATAAAAACAATTAAAGAAAAAGATAATTAAAAAATTAAAAAGAGATTTGTTTTGTGAACTTTAATATTATCAAACGATTATTTTCATTTATTAAGGGTTGACATTTTACCTTTTTTAAATTACTATAATTTGGAATTTGAATATACCTATATTACAAGTTGTTTACATGCCTGAAATTTACCTATTCGTACAAAAAGAATGTTTAATATTTTTAACATTGGTATATTAGAAATAATAAGAAATCCTATGAGATGATGTAGGTATGTATATTGTATAGTACGATGAAGATGGAATAGTAAATATTTATATAGGATACCCCATAAAGAATTTGTCCTAATCTTGCCACTATATGACAAACAATTATCATTAAATGATGAAAATTAACCAGAAATAAGGTTTCATCGGTTTTAGCATGATGAAAGAAATGGCGTACAAAAAATGCAATTAAATTTTTGATATTACAGCTATTTCGTTTGATTAAGTAATGTCATCGTTGGAATTTATACGTACCTAAACAACACAAGAGTTTAAATATTGTTCAATTTTATTCAAAGTAGAAAGCACATGAAAAATAAACACTAGAATACACATACATAAACAGTACAATCACATTACCGTCGATTATCGTTTCATAGTGAGAATACTCGTCGTCTCTGTGTCTGTGCTACCGTGCTACCGAATAGCGCCGGAACTCATTTCAGTTTCTATCTATTATTATTATTATTAATGTTATCAATGTGGTAGTACGTCAGAACTCAGAATTGACATAAACTTAAGGTTAAGGTTGAACAGTCTGTTGAGATTCTTTACTACCCTCCCGAATTAATGATGCTATGTAACAAGTCGTAACCACGATAAGATAAAAAAATATTTTAGAAATGAAATTCAATGGAAGAGCTTTAGGAAGAAAGGTGACTTGGGGGGGGGGGGGGATTACGCGTAAAAGCCATAATCTATTAAGAAAAAAATCGTTTGGTTTTTATTATTATCGTTGCATTCTTTATAGATATCTAAAGGCCTCACACAAATCCCATTCCCACTAAACCATCTCACCTTGTAGATCGAGATGAATCAATCTTACAACCTCCGAAGCTCGTTTTACTAGAGGATCCCTGTCATTGTGCAAGAATCCTTCAATAGGGGATAGGATAAAGTAAAATTAAAACATTCATTAAGTGATGACCTTAATTAGGAAATATAACCCAATATATATCCCATTAAAGGGCATGTGTGCGTTTCTGCGAGCGACATCAATTGTGAATTGTGTTTAATGAACACGTTATAATATTGTGCTTTTGGTTATTTTAGATTTATCCGTTTATTTAGCTTATGTTAGTAGATATGTATATAGAAAATTTCAGACACTAGCAATAAAAATAGTCAATAACAGATGTAATAGTGAACTAATATATTTATTCCTTTACAATAGATTTAAAAATATCTGTAACATCTGTAAGTACAGCTATTGTACATTTGTTAAGTTATCACAATGAATTATTCAGTATTCCTGAAAAGAAATAGAGATAGAATATGGGGTACGACTTGGTTGGCTCATTAAAATCCAAAAGTTTTTGGATATTTACCTTTTTCATTTATGTATAAGGCAAAAAATTACGTAGTTTCTGATATAAGTGTTTCCGTTTCCTCATTCCTCCTCGTAGCTAATGTTACATATATGCCAATGAAAAGAATAACAATCCCTAAACACAACATTCCATAGCCTGTGTATACTGCAATGTGGGGTAATTTAAGTAACAACCTTACGATGCTCGCATATTCCCCTGTAAGGATTGCAGTTTGTTTAAACCATAGCACCGGTATAAATGTTGATTGAACGTTATTAAGTAAACTAAAAAATGTACATATGTGAAATTGAAATTATAGAATAAATTGATGTTCAGTAAGTAATCCATTAGCCCGTCATTTTTGAAAAAAAAATTAGATGCTGAATCATGCTCTAATGTGCTGCTTAGCAAAATTCGTAAACAAAAAAACAACTAGTGCACTAATATACTTTTTCAAAATGGCGATTTTTGAGGTTGGGTTAGGTTATATTATGAAAAACATTTCATATATATATATATAATATATAACCTTAATGCGCCAATGTTTTTTTGTTGAATTTCGCAAAGTAACACATTACATCACAACTTTTCTTTTTAATTTTTTTTTTTAGAGTAATCGGATATAAGAAATTGGTTTTCTGTTGTATTTAATTATGTTAAAAACAAATATTGGACAATAATAAGAAAATGATTATTACCTTATACCTGAAATAGGCTCTAAAAGTATATTAATTTGCATTTGTGCATTAACGTCCATTGGGATGCCAGTGTTAGGTTCCAAAATTATATAAAATTCGTCTTTTGATTTGTTAGGAGATATTCCTGAGACATTCTGAAGGTACCCATCGTCTGCAAGGTAAAAGTGAGGAAGCGTAACAAAAGCAGGAGCACCGAATCTAAAATTTTACAACAAACGATCAAAAATGTAAAAACAAAACTATATAAAAAAGTGATCCTTATTATTTCATAGGAGAAGCTGTCGGATTATTAAGATTCGTTGCATGATAATAACATACTTGCAAGCTGAAACGTTACGAGCGCCTGTTGGAATAGGATCTCCATAATTGAAACAGGACAGCTCAGGGTAAAGAGCACCATTGTCTAATGTGAAATTTGTCGAAATGTATTTTCTTCCTGTAACATCTAGCATACTAACATCCTGTTCGTGTGTCAACCAAATAGTACTGAAAACAGAATAAGAGGTGTATCGATACAAATATTAGTATAATTATAATAAATAAAATTAACCTGCAAATATCGGGAGAGAAAATGGCGACTTTCTGGACATCTCTGACTGGTGGCCACAGTTCTCCAGTAGTACCGTTTACATAATCGCAATATCCTTCATATTTATTCGTGCGAGGAGCATGGTTCCATAAATCCATCATACCTAACAAGTCTAAATCGATTCTTCCCGTATAGATGTTGAAAGTACCGTCATACGTTTCAGAATCATTTCTCTATCATTTAAGTAACAGACAAGAAAAATTGTACTTTTGAATAACATTGGAGAATTGCAAAATATCTTGCATAATGTAAGGGAAAAACCAATTAAGTAATTTTACACTTTTATTAGAGTATGCTCTAACAATTGTTTTCACCTATTCTGTCATCTTCAAATATTAGTTTTTCTGCTAGGGGATGACCAAATAGATCGAAAACAGTTGATAGAGGTTCCCTAATAAAAGTGTAAAACTACTATCCTGCTATTTATTCTCACAATTAAATGAATTAAAAAATGTGTATGAATTATAAAAGTTATTAACTTAAATAATAATAAACTTATTGCTTACACCATAAAACCAGCCAAATTTATTAAAAGGGATTGATATATTCAGTCTTGATGCAAGATCCAAAAGAGGATCGTTGTACCCTTCAAACAAAAGTTGCCTTGCACTTCTTGTTATAATAAGAGATTCGTTCATTACAGTCAAAAATCTATTTACTGCAGCTTTAATAAGAAACGAACTATGTCTTACGGTATATGCGACAGTCTAAAAAAATAATGCCTAGTTAATATTATTTCAAGTGTTCAGTTTACAACGTGCACACGTAAACAGACCAACAATAAACAATGGAATAAGGTAAATAGCGAATGTCGAGTTTGGAATATAAAATTATCAATAACATTATTAATTCTGATAGTTATAGTCCAAAGTTATTAATCTCGATACAGTTAAAAGGACTTGAAACTATATTTATGTTATTTACTTCATGGCCAACGTTTCGTCTCTTTTAATAAAGTCCAGTGTATAATTTTTTTTAAGTTGAAGAACTGTTAATGAAGAAACGACGAAAGTGTGTAATTAATTGAATAGACACTTGAAGTGTTTTTTTTTCAATAACATTACTAATCTTATCGTTAGTTTTTACCGTAAGAATGACGTTCACGTTCACTATTTCGTCATCAAGACTTCCATTGGTAAGCTCTGGTACGAATTGCCACGTTCTCTTTTGTTGATACGTGAGAGTGCCATTTTCGTGCCATCTTAAATTAACCCTCGTGTGAACTTCTTCATAAACGTACGGACCGCATTCTTGAAAATTTGGTTTAATGTTAAAATTACTGGCAACAACTTCGTCTGCATTTGTCCAGTTGTACAAATACAATTCTAAGTACATAGGAATCGGTGTTTTTTTCCACATATTATACCCTTTGGAGGTATTTGTTAATGTTAATGCCTACAATATTGAAAAACAATTCCTAACTTATGCTCGTTTGCTAACGATGTCATAATTACACAATAATTACAAACAATTCCGGTGGTTAGAATTATAAGTTTGGCCTTTATTAGTTAGTAAATGTAAGTTTATTTACATAATAGGTAAATGGAATGTAAATATGATAATGGATACCTAAAAAAATAGCTACTTACATTAAAAATAATAGAATTATACGTTCTTTCCCATCCAACTAAAGTTAATATAGCTAAACCCAAAATTATTGCGGAGAATCCGTAAAGTGTACTTAATTTACATTTTCGAGAGGAACAATTCATTCTTCTGTAATAAATAATTAAGAAATCAAGTAAGTTACCTTATGTAAAATGCTTATCATTAGGTACGACCATAAATGTTTTAACTCATTTTATTTCAAACTCATGATAAAAACTTACTTTTTAGCTCCCATTTCTAATAATGATATGTAAAATAGTTACCAAAAAAGTTAAAAAAAATATTTTTTTAACAAATAAAGCTGCACACCTCCAATAAATTCTACTTGTAAATGAATAAATAGAGTAGACTGCATTTATTGTCTGTTTTACAATAAACAAATTATTTGTTTAAAAAGAAAACAACATCAGATTCTTAGTAAGATAAACAGATGCACTTTTGTATTTTGTATATCACAACGTCTGTCTGCAGATAAGATGTAGATTAATAAAAAAAAAACTTATTGGTATACCTTACGATTTTTTTGAAAATAAAAGTAAAATGTCTTTTCAAGAGATAAAATTTTATATTTTGCGACAGTGCAATGAGATCAAAAATAGTTTTTAGTACCTACCTCAAAGGTGAACTTAACTCTCTCTTGTAAAGTTGATTTAAACTGACAGATATAGAATGTGCATTAAAAATTTAGAATTTTGCGTTTTATAATGCGTTAATACAGGATGAATTAAAAAAGTGCGTATCAAGTTTTGATAACGATAACGCATAAGGAAGAAGAGATATATGTACAAGGATGGTTTCTTTTATTTTACTTTTAAATTTAATCACAATCTTATCTAACGTTTTCTATACGTGCATTAATGACCTTTGTGTTTGGAATGTTTTAGGTGCAGTCAAAGTTTTTTTAATCGTAAACTCATACATTAGCCGTTTGAAATACAATACAATACAAAAAACTGATTTGTATTGAAGAAAAAACGAATTAAAGCAGATATTATTATCATATATATATCATAAATCATATAAAAAAAAAAATGCGGGTGACACAAATTTTATTTTAACTTAACGAAATAAAATATTTCTAATGAATCGAAAGTCCACTTAATTAAACAAAGGAAGTTGTATGGTCGTGTAACAGATAATTAGTCACTATTACCCATACTAATTAGTTATTAACTATAAACTTAACTAAACACATTATTTTTAACAATTGAATGTAAAACAAAAATGAATCAACAAATTAATTTTGGAAACTAAAGTTGAAACAAAAGCAACAATTGAAAACAAGCAAGTGTAAATAAGACGTTCAAAAACATACCTACTAGTTGGTTGTAATTCACTATATGTACTTCTTAGCCTGTCCATGACTACTGATATTCAAAAGTTACTTGATTCTAAAATATGGAAAAAAAGCCATGCTAAATCTTACAATCAAAACAGGTTCAAAGGTGGTTTATAAAATTCCATCATCATATTAAAGCTGGACATATACAAACGACAAATAGTCTAGTCTAAGCATTAGATGACTAATTAGTTTATAATTATAATGTTGATAAATGTTTATTCTTTAGGCGTTCTTTTAAGAAACAAATTGTGAAAAATATTAATTCGTAAATGTAATCAATGCCTGTAGGTATGTCGCAGGGGTATTGTTTAAACTAATGATCTGATTGCCAGATAAAATTCTAATTTTACGCATCCTTAACTACCGCAAAATTATAATTTTTCTCAAATAGTTACAATATTTTACTATTTATCTAATGTTATTGCGGTGAATATGCAAAACATTTATTGAAAAGTTCCCTATCATGTATGTGTAAACTATGGGTTAATATTTTTTTTATAACTGCAGAAAAAGAAATACAGTAAACTGCAACATACCACCCAGGGGAGCAATGAAAAATGATCCAATTGGAAAAGATGAATAATTAATTTTACAACTTACATCTCATATGATAACGGTTTTTTTTTGCAAATTCACCGGCTACAAAATGTAGTTGCATTTATGACTATGACGGAATTATTAAAACAATTTGAAGAAACTGAGTAATGCACCAATTGATGAGTGGAAAACGTTTGTGAAGTATAAAAACACAGATAGTATAAAATCTTGATCAGAAATGATGGAAGCGACTTGGGAATGCGTAGTGCAATCGACTCACGTTTATCCTCATTAGTATCTATATTTATTAGCTTTACGTGGATTTGGCTTGTTTGACTGCATTTATGATTGGTTGGTTAGTTGGTTTTCTCTTACTCTTTACCACACTCTTTACTTTACCACTAATTACATCTGCTTAGCATGGCTTAATAGGACAAGTCTCTCACGAGTCGATAAAATGATAGCAAGGAGCAGCATTATAGAATATAGTATGTCAAATTTTGGAACCTAGATGGAACCTAGGAAGCCTGCTTACTTGTATCCATAGATTCTCGTGTCAAATAAATCATATGGAATATGAAACGTTGCAGTTATGTTTGTTATATTTGAAAATACAATAAAATGTGAAATGGTAGTGTTATAGTGTGATTATGATATTATACGATTGTAATATAAGGCAAACGATTTCTACACTTTTTTATTTTCATTCAAAAGACTTATGTAAAAAAAATAACTTGACGCCAATTTATAACATGCTATTATTTTTATTTATAAGTGGGATGAAGGTAAAAAGCTATAATTCTTAAGTATAAACCTGTTTTTATCGAGTAAAGTGCAAAAATGTTAAATCAAGTATCAGTTGAAGCTGTTTACTCTGCTACCTATGTTGAGAATTATCTGGATTGTGTGGAAAACTTACCAGATGATTTGCAGCGACTTATTTCAAGAATGCGTGAACTCGATGTCTACTATTTGGGTAAAGAATCATACTTATTTGTTTTATGTTATTTATCTGTCATGAATAGAATTAAAAATGATAAAAGATTATTCCTTCCTTTAATATTATTTTGTCATTACAGCTCGTGTTAGAGAAGCTGAATATCAATGTGAAATATGGAGAACAGTTAGCAAAGATAATTTATCTAAAAAGACCAAATCATTTGCAAGAATGCAACAGGCACTTATTGCAGCTCAAGAATTAGGAGATGAAAAGATGAATCTCCTTCAGAGTATCCTGGACAAAATAGAGATAAAGACACGGTTGCTTAATCAAGACTTTAAGAATTTAGGTTAAATTTCTGTGAAAATGTATAATGGTATATATAAAAATAAAAAGAATGATATTTTTCAGATTTTGGAAAAGAAGAGTCTACCGTGGACAATAAAGAACAGCAACCAACATCTAACAATACTTCTACATCAACATCTTTATGTCAAAATGAACGTCCTATTAAACGTTTAAGAAGAACAAGGCATGATACATTAATTGGAATTGATCCTATCAATGATGGTAACAGTGGAGATAATATGATCAGAAACCAGAGTAATATGAATTGTGCTCATGCCAATAACATGAGAAAGTCCATTAATGGTAAGATTAATCTAAATTGTATTTAAGATTGTGTCAATGGTTTTGTTTTGATTAAAGGTAAGAAGAAGAAACGCAAATCTCGACAGATTCAAACATCTCAACGTGAAGATTCACCTCCAAAGGAAGAAGAGACTGCAATTGATCCAAATGAGCCTACATATTGTCTGTGTGATCAAATTTCATTTGGTGAAATGATAATGTGTGATAATGATCTGTGTCCAATTGAGTGGTTCCACTTTTCTTGTGTGACACTAACTACAAAACCGAAGGGTAAATGGTTTTGTCCTAAATGTCGTGGCGATAGACCTAATGTTATGAAACCTAAGGCGCAATTTTTAAGAGAGTTAGAAAAATATAATAAGGAGAAAGAGGAAAAAACATAAACTGAAAGAAAATTGAGAAATGTCGTTGAATAGCATAAACATATGCTGTTGCATTTGCGAATAACTACAATTTTTATTTCTTAAGTAAAGTGTATTTTTTCTATTTTAAATAAACTTTCAAAAGTGAATGAATTTGAATTTTCCTCTTCATGTAATACACAGTATTATGAATTCCGAACTGAGTGCTCTAATTATTTTAGTAAACATGTATTTTTTTTTAAATTTGCTAATTTGTTTTTTATGTGTATTATACTATCATATACGGTTTTATAATTAAAGCTTTGTTAATTTAGTATTCTAAAGACTATTTGATTTATTTCAGGTATATTAGTTTTATTGAAAGTAGAGTTAGTGGAAGTCGCACGCACGCGCGCACACACCCACATTTATGCATTAAGTTATAATACGTGACATAACGGATATGTTTAATCAATTAAACAATGTATTATTAAATTTATTAGACAGCTTGAACACAAGAATTGTATGGGCCCTAATAATCATTAAGTAATATATTAAACGTAGTTTCAAAACAAACTTTCCTCCGTACTTGTCATTCTCAGTAGGTCACGTCGCCACCTTTTAATTTTAGGTCATCAAAACCTAGAGGGTTGTTAGAAAGTTGCATATTACTTAAAACAAATTACACCTTCTGAGAGTGCAAATAATAACGCGATGGAAGATGAATTTGTATATATTCTTCACAGTTATTTCATTGTCGACTTGATTAAAATATTTATATATATATATATATATATTCCAGTTGGTAGTTTCTTGTTTTATGCTTTTTTTAGACGGGTATGAGTTTTATAATAGAAACAAATGTTTACATTTTTTTTGTTTTTAATACCATGGAAAACAGTTAATTAATGTCGTTTAATTGATAGGTCGAAACCTTCGGGTTTCCTTCCACATTCGCTACCAGTAACATAACTTACAATCCTTACAAAAATGTTAAGCGTATCTGTGTAAAGTGACAATGCTGCGTTAATAGGATCGTAGGGCTTTTCATCGTTCGTTGAATGTTCCTCAGCATTTCTTATTATGATTTGAGAATCGTATAAAATGTACGCCGCAAACAATCCTATTGATCCATACAATGACAAAAAACATAGAAACATTCCCAGGGTAGATGTGGGAGGTAAAAATATTCTGCCTAGCGATGCACAAAATATAACATCCGAAGCTGTCGCTAAAGGTCTGTTTAAAGTAAGAAATTTATCCTTCGGTGCAATTATAGCAGTTGTTGCAAGTCCTACGATTATTCCCATCGTACAAAATATAACTTTATAAAACAGCATATTGTCAAGGATGCATACTGGTGAGAGTGTCGCACCCATTATTGCTACATGTAACAACCATAGCAGATGTTTTGGGCCGAAACCTTCCTGATACGTAGCTGCATGGGCTAATATTCCAGATCCTATTGTTGATATTAAGTTCAGAGCGGTTGCGGATGAATCCTGTCTCCCAACGAAATCTCGAATTATTGGCGTATGAAAAGACATAACAGCGCTTACACTGGTTAGTGCTATTGAAACCCCTAAATACGTGTATACACTTTTTAAACGTTGTCGAACATAATCAGGAAACATTGCATTTATTTACTTTCATAGGATGATGGTCATTTGTGATTCTTTATTTGGGCCTTTTATTAAGTGTATAATTTGTTTATTGTTTGTATCGCTTTTATCTTATCGTCTTTTAAACTTGCCTCACTTGCTTTTTGGTTTGCCAATAAGTCATCAAATTTCATTTTTTCCTCTTTGTATAAATCTTGTAAATAGCTTCAGTTAAAATACGAAAAATGCATGATTGAAATTGTTTTTGCTGTAAAAATTGAACGAACAGGAATTTAGGATTGTCAATCAAATTTACCCAGGCCACTGTAGTTTTTTATTTATTTACAATAACTGTTAAGTTAGATAAATATATGATGTTATTTTCATTTAATATATTATAATGGGAATATGGGAATGCTCTGTAAGCAGTTCACGACTTACAAAAAAGGCAAATATTAATTAAAAGTAACGGAAATGATAAAATTGATTTATTTGCCCGTTATGTTTATGAATTTTGGAGTTATGAAATATTTTGGATGTTTACGAATTCATTGCAATGATGCGTGGCGTTATGAAATTTAAGAAACAAATTAGCTGTTATCAAACGAAAAAAGCAATGTATGTTTACAGCAAATTAAAATATAACATATCGATTTACTTGAAAGTAGGAGTGTCGACATAATGACCACTTATGGAATAAGATATTGTCGTGAGTTGTAACGAGCGAGTTGGGTAGTACATTTTCAATTGAAGTAGAATACGTTTACTACTAGACTAGTGTCGCGTATTTAATACTGAATTGTAACTAATTATTCTAAAATAATGAGTTGTCCTGGAAGATATTCGTAAGTGGACAATTATTATTTTTTGTATTTACAAATTAATCGACGTTTCTATTTGAATTTAAATTTTGTTATAAATTCCATAATTAGTTATTTAAATAAACAGTAAACTGAATATATCTACCTATATAATGATACATCGATTATGTTTTTTAATAATTCATTATTATTTTGTTTTATAAGCATATTCATAAATAATAACCCAAATACATTTCTGTAATTATATGTATTATTAATGGTTATTACAAAATATTTAAAACTACAATTACCACAAACTTGCAATTTTACGAGAACTATGTTTTCAATTTTAGCATTTGTTCAATAAAACTCAACACTAGTAAATAAAAGGGATTTAGATTAGAATAATATTTAAACATTCTACGATATTTTTCATTGAAAAACTGTTTGTATTGTAATGATAATTATTATGGGCCATTTAATGGACCCACACGATATCACTATTGTATTTTAAGTTGAATTTTGAATATGATAATCGATTTAGTGGTCAATCGGAATGTCAGGGGGATTAACTCTAAAAACAAGGTTACATACGCAGAAACTGGATTATATATTAAAATGAAATTGTAATTTAATCTCCGTCACGGAGGTTAAATACGTAAAACTATCAACGCGTAAGAAAGTGACAACAGATTAAAACTGAGCAAATCTTAAGATGCAAATATGCAAATTGTAGATTATACATATATAAGGAAGAGGCGTTGAGAATAATTGGCAAGCAAAAAAATGCGTAACAACTACGAATATAATACATTTTTTTTAAAATAACAAAAAATAGTATCAAATCAGTTGAAAACATCAGACTTTAATTAACTGTTCATATTTTTTCACTATTCGTCGTTTTTCTAGATATTATCAAAATGGCGACACAACCGGTGATAATGGGATGTTGTATGGGGAATATCTGATGTTAGACAAATTGTTAACAGCGCAAAGACCATTAAGTGCTTATCATGGTCATTCTGTCCATGATGAACATCTATTTATTATCACTCATCAAGGTTTGTTTTGGTTAATTTATTTGCTGATGTATCAACCACCCCAGATCTATGGGTACCAACACCCATATTATTTGATTTTTTTTTAAATAATATTAATCTGATGATTACAAGGCTTTTGGTTCTTCTAACTCCAGCTTCAAAAACACGAAAACAACATTTATTGCTGATCCATAACAATTTCTTCGCCACAATAACTATCTATTCTTCTACCTGAAGAACTCTTTGTGTGTCGAAATAATTGTTGTGGATTACTAATAAATATTTACTACTAAACTTTGTGGAATATAAAATAAATTAGTTAACACTGCCTTTATCGAAACAATTCTAGAGGTTTTAGATATTAAAAAACAGTGAAACCTTTTGACTGATCAAGTGTTTTATTTTATATTTAAAATTGCAGTGTTTCACAACGAGTTTACCGTTGAAACCTCTAAACCAACTACTACCTAAACTTTATGTTTGCTTTCGTATTTTTGATTCTGATTACTTATATACTTCGTTTTTTTTTTATTATTGATTTTGTTCGATGGATTTATTACTTTTATTCTATTTAATTAATTAATAATGAAACTATGTCGAAACAGTTTCGATAATAACAAGAAAAGATGAACAAACAATTACTGGTAGTTAATTCCTAATCGAAATAAGATGCGCAGTTTGAATTACTTAAATGATTACGACATTTGACAACAATATTTTATTAATTTTCAAGAGCATTTTTTGGATAAAAATTTAGATTTTGTTTACAATTATTAGTGTCTGATAAATGATAATCAACACTTATTCCTAAATAAATTAAACATATTTATTAATTGATGAAAGATCGATTGATACATGTATTTACTATTAATTTTATTTTAGCTTATGAATTATGGTTTAAACAAATAATATACGAACTTGATTCTATTAGGGCCCTTTTCAAGAGGGTATTGGAGGAAACTCAAACTCTAGAGATATTAAAACGATTAAATAGGATAGTTTTGATTTTAAAGGTAAGAAAAACAATTAAAAAGTGGTAATGGTTTTCCAACAAATGTTGATTATTGTTGATCTAAGTCGTAGGTAAGCTATTTATACCTTGTTATAGATATTAGTGGATCAAGTCATGATCTTGGAGACAATGACTCCGTTAGATTTTATGGAATTTCGTGATTATCTCTGTCCTGCTTCCGGTTTTCAAAGTTTACAGTTTCGTCTACTAGAAAATAAATTGGGCGTAAAACAAGAGCATAGGGTCAAATACAATCAGAATTACGCAAAAGTTTTTGGAAACGACGAACGAGCGGTTACAGAAATTGAAAAATCAGAATTAGAACCGTCTTTAAAAGAACTAGTGGAAAGATGGTTAGAAAGAACGCCTGGTTTAGAAAATGAGGGGTTTAATTTTTGGGAAAAATATAAAAAAGCAGTTAATAGGTTTTTAGAGGTGAAAGTTCGCTCTGAGGAATTGAACGATGACAATAAAGATTATAGGAATCAAGAGTATCAAAAAAAGAGAGAACAGTTCGAGTCTGTTTTAGATAATCGCGTCCATGATGCATTAATGTCTAGGGGTGAAAGGCGATTTTCACACAAGGCATTACAAGGAGCAATTTTTATAACACTCTACAGAGACGAACCCAGATTTAGTCAACCTCATCAAATACTTACATTATTGATGGATATCGATTCTCTTATAACAAAATGGAGATGTAAGTAATCATTTGTCATTTTTTTTCCAGTTTTTTGTTTTAGTGTATCGTACATATTACAACAAATCTTAGATAAATATGAAACACCTAATTAGTATTTATTTAGATAAGTAAATTGGTCATACATTATAACTTTTATTCTAGATAATCATGTTATTATGGTTCAAAGAATGATCGGATCATCCCAACTAGGTACTGGAGGTTCTTCAGGATATCAATATTTAAGATCTACTCTTAGGTAAAAATTTTAAAACCCACTCTTCTACCTACATCTTTTGTTTATATATTGCTTTTATTTAATCATTTTGTTGTAGCGATCGTTACAAAGTATTCGTTGATCTTTTTAATCTATCAACGTTTCTGGTTCCAAGATCGTTTATACCAACCCTGGGCTTGAAAATTAAAAATCATTTATATTCAAATACTGATTGGAAAACAACTTCTGAAGATGGTACACAAAGTAATGAAGAGGGAAAATTGGATTCAACAAACTCTTTACTTAGACTTGACCCAATGAAATAATAAATACTTGTAATCGTTTACTTATTAATAACGAACAAATTGTATAAATAATAAATAATTGGAAATTTTGTAAAATACAATTGTAGTAAACCATGTTTGTTTTTAATCTAACGAAAAATTATTATTTTACAGCAAAACCTTTTTAATCTTCTACTTCGATGAACAATTAAATACAGTATTGATTAAGTACCTACATAATTATTTAAATCATTGTATTAAAGACAGATTTTTGGAAAATATAGATATAAAGTCTGAAGTTTTTTGCACCATTGAATAGTGTGTTGCCTATCTGTGTGCCTGACTTCGTAAATTAGGATCAGGTAAATAGTTAAGCGTGAGTCATTAGTTCTTTAATGATAATTTTCTTTCTTGCTGTAATTAGTTGATGTTAATATGTAAAGTTTAATTTAATGTAAATAGAGTTGTAGGTATACATCTCTAACAAGAAGATTACGTTTTTCTATGGATTCGTATATTTTAAGGTTAGTTGCTATTTTTTTTAAAGTAATTGTTTGTTTTGGGATTATTAATCAAATTAAATTAAATATTAAACCATATTTAGTGCTGTTGCTGACCACATTAATACTATTACATATGGAACCGACTCAAACGTTGTATGAAAAAGCACCTAGCCAAACAGAAAAACCTAAAGATGAAAAGGTTGTTTACTATGCAGTTCGTATCCCACCTGAACAAAAACTTGACCACGATGCATATTCTTATATTTTTGAAAATAAATCGGAAGCTATAAACTTGCTTAAAAAACATAAAAAGGCGAGATTCAAATCGTTCCATTTGTATAATGATGCTGTGGAATTTGTTGTCCATGGAGCTGATTCACCTAGTCTGGATAAGACCAATAATGGAGCACAAACAATTATTACTGAATGTTTACCGGTTGGTGAAAAGCCAATACAATTTAAAATGCCAAAATCTCAAGATCTGGTCAAATTTAGGAAGAACATTGAAAGTGGATATGTGCATTTGGTTGAGAAAGCAATGTGGGAGAACCCACATTATTTAATAGGAAGTGGAGATACACCAACAATATTACAGGTGAAAAAATATTTATAAAATATGTCTAATGACTATTTCTAGTTAACAACTTTGCGAAGTACGTTTACCATTAATTAAATAATATCTTTAAAATAATCCAATTTTCTAATTAGCAAAAATTATAGGTTTAGGTCTTTGGGTCTCCTACATGTTGTATTACTGAGTTTTCAATGCATTACATCTTTTTTGTAATGTAAAAATTTTAATTAAAGGGTGGTTTCACTTTATACAAGAGACAATTTCCTGAATGTCTCACCTTAATTCCTGTTAAATATTACCCATACATAATAATAATAATTGTATCCATTTAAAATCAAAATATGTATTAAAAATTGTTACTAGTTCATCCTTTAAAAAGAAAAAAACAATTGGCATTTTGGGAAGGTATATCCAGAAGTAGTTTTAATAATAGTTCTAAAAGCAATTGCTCGGGACGCGTTATCTTGACAGTACATGCAATTTTATACCAATCGTCGTTTTGCCCAAATGGCAAATTATTATTTTTTTATCGTTCTATTAAACGATAATAAATGCAAGATTAAGTTTCATTTTAGGAAGGGTTCCGCTACAATGCGTTACATATTGCAGCAAGAACGAAAAGTTGGAAAATGGCCGATGTGGTTTTAAATACCATATCTGACATTTCTTTTGTCCAGCTTTTGTATGGTGATGATTGTTATCAGAATGCCGAAGAGAGAAGTAAAGTTTTATTGGACTTATATTTAAATACGCCAGATAAGGGTTTAAATGAAACACCTCTACATTTTGCGTCAAAATTTGGGGCAGTTGAAGTAGTGGAAGTTCTTGTGTCATTTTCCGTGTGCAACAAAACCGCAAAAAATAAATACGGAAAGACCGCTGCTGAGGTATTAAAAAAATTTCTTAGGGTAGTAGCCAATACATGTTGAAACATATCCGTAATATTTAAAAAATAAAAAACAAAAACAGTTTCAAGTAATTTATATTGTATTCACAATAATTATGTGGTGAAACAATATTGTTCTGAATACAATATAAATTACTTGAAACTGTTTTTGTGTTTTATTTTTAAATATTATTAAAAATATATTATAAATTTTGATTGAGGTTCATGGCGTTATTTTCATTAAAAATATGTTTATAGGTCATATGCTCCAGGTGTAATGATTCAAATGTCACAACAACAAAAAATAGAATAGCGACATTGTTAGAGGACAATTTTTACGTACCACTTATTAAATCAGAAAACAATTGTACCATTCCTATTATAGGAGAGCCGTTTTCTCCAAAATCGCCACTTGTAAGTTTTTTGTTCTAAAACAAGCTTTTAACGATTTTAATCTTTAAATTGTATAACTGTTAGGTATGGTAAAAATACGTGTAATGGGATCATCGGTATTAGTTTATAATAAAATTTTAGGAATTTTATGGAGAATTGTGGTACTTAATGTAGGATACGTGTTTGTTTTACAGAACTACAATTCTAATCCGTTACAACCGCGGCTGGAAATACACGCTTACGCTGGCCCATTAAATAAAGAGGAGGCAGACAGATTTCGAAAAATCTGGAAGACCCCACCTCGTTCATTAAAGTCTACGAAAACAGACGAGTTCCCTAAAACAAAATCGACAAAGGGTAGTGGCGTTGCTTCTGCAAAAGATTTTGAAATGATCGGCCGAGAATTGGCCGCAAAGTATGACATAGGCTGGAAAGAGTACTGGCCTTTTTTGGGGATGTTCCTCAATCTGGCGTCCCAAGAAGGATTACAACAACTCGAGCAGCATTTGGAGACCCGAACGTATTATTCGTGCAATATAATTTCTTGGCCTTTTTCTCCAGCTTTTGAGAAATCCACTACGGCTAATGATCGCAAGCGTGTTTCAGTTTTTGAGAGCAATAATAAAAATCTGAATAGAAGTTGTGATCGAGGCAACAATCTTCCAGAGATTAATTCTTTCTTGGTCATTGAAAAGTCGTGTAGAGTGTTTGCTAATCGATTATCCAATGAAATATTACTGTTAAAAGATACAAATTTTCATAATATCTGTCTAGAAACGTCCATTAAACACTTGCAAACGCTAATAGAAAATTTTAGCAATGATAATCGTTTTGAAGGAATAAATCTTAAACGTGTACATCATCGGATCGGTTACTTAGTTGCACATAATCTAAATCAGGTTTTGCAACAACACGAAAAGCATTTTGTGATTTTAGAAATACATCAATGGTTGGAAAATTCCGGTGAACATTGTGATAATTTGCCGACATTTAACAGTCGAAAACAGTCTCAGGATTGTTATCCCATTAAACAGCAGACTATGTGTCTTTTGCAATGTCTTTTAATGTATATGAATAACGAAGGTTCTGTTATAAACGATTCCATTGATGAAAATTACATTGAAGCTTTGTCAGGTGGCGAATTGTGTTCATGCAAATGGGAATCATCAAAAACCGAAAAATCTTCTTATAAAAATGGCAACTCTGTTGTAAGGCGATTAAATTTTCAACAGTCAGTACGTAAGTATACGGCACTTTATGAAGTATTTTTGATGTAATGAAACGTTACGTTACCGAACTTTTAAGGTCATATTTTTAATGACATTAGTTTTCGTTGTAATTTCTGTTTCCAAAAAATGAACTTAATAAATGTTTTAGCGGAAACTGACCACGAAAATTTAGATAATACAAACGTTAGTAATACAGAATGTGATTCTTCAGATGATGAATATTACACTCCTTGCAGTAGTCCATTACCTGTTGGTAAAACTATAAACGATAATGACATATTCGAGGAGGCGATATCTCATGAAGAAGATGTATTTATTGAAGGGTATAGTAACAATAGTTACTAAGTTTCGTATTACTAATGCATGTTGCCATATTTTTCAGAATTTATCCTACTTCTGTCGATGTAGCCGTGTTTAAAGCTCTAAAGCACATAGAAAATCTGCTAAATCCCTTGGATTATCCTTATGTTTATAAATGGCACCATGCCATGAGAACCTATCTAGGGCGCAATGAAAATATGTGTGTATAATTCTTAATTAAATGGATTAAATACCTGTAAATAATTGTTTTTTGTATTGTTTTAGTTGTACAAGTCCGATTAAGGACGAAGGGAGTACAAAACATCACCAAAGTGCGTCAATAGGAACTCCTAAGTCGTGGATGCGAATTACAGGTGTAAATTCACCACGAAATAGCGTATCGTTTTTATATGATAGTTTAAGTAAATTAAAAATTACTGATGTTAACGATAAGTAAATTAAGATTTAAATATTTTTATTTGTAGATTGCCAATTCAAGGATTACGAGAATTAATAAAAACATTAAAATGACAAATACGTTTTTTAATTATTATCTACTTGTTTTAGACGTTTAGATGTTAGTCGGTTTCAATGAAGTTTAAAACATTTTTTGTTAACCAAGTAATCTTGTTTATTCATGAAATAAATATGCTAAAACATATAGTGTGCGTTAGATAATAGGAATATGGTGGTGACTTACTCGATATAAGGTAATGTTTGGCTTCTGATCATTAGCATTAGGTGTAGCAGAAGTGTTTTTTACACATATACATCTTATTTTATGTAAAGCGAAGATTAAAAAAATATTATAATAACTTTAACGCATCAGTGACTGAAAAATATACAAAATGATACCGAATCTTCTAAATATTTTAGTTTAGTGTTTTTATTTGAAGTCGTAAACCATAAATGCGATCTTTCAGAAATACCATAAATGTGGGAATGTCAATAAACCTATATAGAAAGGTGACTTGTACAATAAAAAAAAATTATTGATTATAATATTCTTACGTAGGTATTTCTAATGGCTATAATGCAGTACACTTTTTATACTTAACATATTTAAGAAGAAAAAGCCGATTTATACATTAAACTATTAAGATTATTAAAATGTTGCGTAATTAGTTATATATGCATCTTCTATTTTTATTTTATCCTACCTTATTTTGTAAATGAAACCAATAAGTATGTGTAGTACCAAGATTTCTACAGTGACAACCAGGTGGATTAAAGCTGATTAATCTCTATTATTTACATTTATAAAATATTTTTACCAAGACATTTATGAAATTTAAATCCAACCGGTTCTAACTTGCCCAGACACTTTAGATCTCCCGGTTGGTTTTGGTGCTGATTGTTTGATGCTCTCGGTTTTAGTGTTAGAAGAGGATGTTTTGTTTTCGTCAGGTTTTTGTTTGCCGTCGGTTTTTTTTTCACCGTCAGATTTTTGTTTATCGTCTCCTGCATTCGTTTCAGTATTAGATGAAGATTTTTTCTCGTCTCCTTTGTCGTGTGTTTTAGTATCGTTTTTCAATTGTTCCTTAACTTTATCAGTTTGTTTGTTTTTATCATCAGCTTTGGAGTGTTCGTCTTCTTTAACAGTTTCTTTTTTAAGAATAGATTTTTTCTTAGTAGGTGGTACTGGAGGAGCAGCAGCTGCTTCTGAAGCATTGGAAGAAGATTTATTTTTATTATCTATGTTGTTTGTTGTGTCGCCATTTATTTCGTTCTCTGTAGTTTGGATTTTATTATCTTTCTGATCGTTTGTATCTGATGATGTTTTTGTTTCGTCTGTTTTAATTGCACGCGGTTCCGCACTGGGTGGAATCGGACTTGGTGCTTTTTCGCTTCGAATACTTAGATTGTTTGAATTTTTTAAATCCTGAAATAAAAATTGGGCAGACAGTTACGTAGTTAATTTAAATAGCGATGTTCCATTTTACCTTGTCTTTATCCTTCGATAATATAAGGGACGATAAACTGGCCGTTCGTGAACTTTTGCTCAGGTTATCTTCAGATTTCGATTCGTTAGATGTTGTTGGTGTAGCTAAATGTTTCAATCGCATATGTTAAACTATGAAATAAAACAAACTTGTCCGTTACTTAAACTTACTTTTGAATTTGATTGATGGCTTCGAAACACTTGTTGTACCTGGGTCTTTCCCTGTCTCATCGTCTTGCTTGGTATAATCTTCTTTAATTTTTTTCGTGAGGAATTTGGCATATGCAACTCTTGCACCTTTTGGCACTTCGGAAAGTTTCGGATTGTATTCTGGAATAACACAATTATTTTTTTGCACGTTACTAAAATTATTATAGAATTGTTGTCACCTAATAACTTTTCTTGATCGATTTCGAGTGGTTTATCCACTTTTGATAGAATATGACGGCGAATACTCTGTCGATATTCCATTTGAGCATGGGCTTCCCTTGTCGATCCAATGGGATCTTGAGTTATCGTATTAGTTCTTACGAGTGCGTTCCAATCGGTTTTTTTGCTTCCTCTGTTACTGGCTCGTTTACCTATTGCTTTAGCAATGTGTCCAAATACATCTTTCGATTGTTTCATGTTGCTTACAGCTTCGTTGACAATATTTTGAACTATTCCGATATGAAAATCTTTCAGTAGTCGTCGCTCCATCACCTTCCCTTTCTTACCAGATACTTAAACAGAGAATTGTTATTGTGTTTGTTATTGGATTAGGAATATTACTCACTTTGATGATCTTGTTCAGAAAGGGTTGGCGTTTTCATACCATTTGTTCTTAATATATCAATTAAATCGTATCGAAATGATGATATGTCTTGTCTAATTTCCATAACGTCGTCTTCAGTTATTCCAAAATCGTCGCGTTTTCTTTGCTCTGCCGTAACATAACGTCTTACTAACATACGCATAACTTGTTCGTGCCGCTCTGTTGCTTTGGCCTTTGATTTTTTCTAAAAGTAGGTAGGTAATTAAAAAGTTTGTGACTCTAAATGAAGTGAAGACAAACAAATCATTAAACGTTGAAGGGACGACGACCATTTTTGGTGTTATAATAAAAATTGATGGTAAAAAAGTGATTTAATTATTGATAAATATAATAGTTAGTGGACGAACGAACGTACTTTGAAAGATACGGTCTTTTTGGGTTCGTTTCCAATATGCAATTGCTTAGAGAGCATCTTCATTGTTGGAAAAATGTTAAACGGCGGTGGTAAAGAATCTCCATCATCAAAATAACTCATCCACAATCTACTTCTCGCAAATTTCCACTCGGTATCTGAACGTTCCTATTTATTATAAAAATTGAAAATAAGACTCGGTGATTTAATGTCGATTTTGTTAAGATGTACGCAATGTGATTCTTACCGAAATAATTTGGTAAGAATTAGACATCATGGCTATGAGCATGTTGAGAAGAACGATGACATTTATGACGGAATACGATCCGAACATTAATAGTGCCCAGAATCTTGTAAAACCTTTAATACCGGTCAGTTCAAACGATACGAGATCGACCAAACCAAAACTGGCCCAAAAAAGAGACTGGGCCGTTTCAAACATGCTAAAACATAATATAAATAAACGATTTAGCAGAAATTTGTTAAATTTTGCTTTAAAAATATACTTAGCGTATCTTCGCCAAATACTGCAAGCTTTGTCGTTTCCATCGAAATCTGGAAGACCACTGGGAAGATGGTAACATTTATTCTTTTCAAGTTCTGCGTAGTACCATAGCAGTTGATTTAGACCTTAAATATGTTCAATCGTTTAACATGATGATACAATTTTTTTAATCGAAAATCACTTACCACATCCAAAGGCAAAAAGAACAAGCGTATAAATAAAGAAAAATTTAATAATGTCTATAATCATCCTTCCTAAAGATACCTGTAGGGGACCCAGGTGGGGATTCACACTGAAGATGTGAACCAGTTTAAGAAAACTACAAAAAATGAGACAATTTTTTACCTAATAAAATAAATAGTAGTAAATAAGCGTCGTAAGAGGTGACGATTCTTTTAGTTGGAACCGCGCGAGCGTTCTTTCAAAAAAATTACCTAAAGATCATACCAGCAGCAAATGCTCCTTCTGATAATAACATCGGATCGAAGGAATGCCACTGTTCTCTAGGATACCATGGATCTCTTCCCTGGTTATTTTCTCTCTATATAAATCAATAATAGTTACAAATACTTATACCGAAGAATCGGTCTTCATAATACTTTTGATTATTAATTACACACGCACCCACACAACATACATAGCTGACGCTCTCAATGCTATCCACATTACATAAAACATGTTTGTGATAAAGTCAACGATATTCCATAAATCGGACACATATTCCAATAAGCCATCGGACCAGAGTGACCGCATTTCACCCCAAACCAAACCTTAACATAGGTAGGTAGGAAGGTAATCTTTCTCATTATTTATATCAATTTTATATTTCAATTCAATTCTATATTGATATAAGTACTTACTAATTACAAACAATACTACACCACATTCGGCCAATCCTGGCGCTGCTCCTCTTTCTTTACGTTTCCATTCTTTAATGGCATCTTGTATCCATTGATTACCAAACCATTCTAGAAGAAGTATTTCAATTCTTTGCGACGCCATTCCGAGAAGTGCTACAACAATTAAACGTAAACATTTGCACAGAGTTAGAAACAAAGGAATATGAAGATAAATATTTATAAAATTAGAAATGTCGTTCGATTCGATACATAAAAAGTAAGATTTATGCATATACAAACGTTAACGTTATTTATCTTACATAAGAAGGCAAGATATGATGCTGAATGACATATAAACTTAACGAAAGGCTTCTTCATGAATCGGCCCATCGGAGATTCAGGTGCCATCATATATATGGTACAGTAAACTGGAAACATTCCGGCAAGTTTGGCCACTTGCATTCCTTGCCCGATTAGTCCTTTCCTTCGAAAACCCGGCAAACCTTCGTACCAAATCGCTCCCAACAGTTGTTGCACATTGGGATGTGCTACAAACTAAAATAGATTTTAGTAGGTAAACAGGGTAAGATATTGAAATTAATGCTAAAACAGACATTTTTCTGATTGTACTTGATCGCCAGTTTAAGTCTTTCTAAAGTTTGACGTTCTCCAGGATCCCAATTATCACCCTGGGGATCGTAATTTAACATTATCTCTAACTCGTACGATGTTCTCACGTGATCCAATAGGGAAGTTGCAAATACCTGAACTTGATCTCTCATATCCTGAAATATACTCGTATGTAGTATGTATAGGCATTGACTGAATTGTATCGTAATTGTATTGTGACTTTATTATAATTATCCTACAATATATTCTAATTTAAATTCCGATTCCATTGTGCTGAGTCTTCTCAATTCCCAAGATAGTTCGAAGGCTGTTAAGAGCGGATCTCGTGAAGATAAAGATATCAGAGATGGAGAACTAAGTGCCTTATAGGCATTGATTCGAGATAGGGAATGTCTAAGTGAATCTGCAGAACTTGATTGGACACAATCGTCGCAACCACACCTGAATTTAATGGAATAAAATGAAGAGACTGTATGCATTGTTTGTGTGTTAATAATAATAATTCACCTGACATCGTGTGGCATTGGCAATGTAGCGCCTCTATCCAAAAGTAATTTTATTATTTCGTAGTTATTTTTGTGTGCTGCCAAAATAAGAGGAGTTATGTCGGGCGTAAATGTGGATGTAGCTTTGTCTACAGACTCCCAACTCTGCAGTTATCATAAATATAATTAAAAATAGTTTTATCTAATCGAATTATAATATATATATATAATATAGGCGATCTGAAAAGTTCGTAGGCTGACCCATAGACGGCGCTACTAGTATCAAATCCATATGATTTTTAGTTAGCCCTAACCTTCAAAAGACGCGTGTATGAATTTGACAGCTGTTGCACTATTAGTATCTGAGTTATAGCATTTTTAGTGAAAGAACTTTTGTTACTCTAAAAAAATGGATAAAAGGCAATTTCGTGTGTTAATAAAACATTGCTTTTTGGTGAAAAATACTGTTGAAACAAAGGCTTGGCTTGATAAACATTATTCGGACTTTGCACCATGAAAATCAACCGTAGAAAAGTGGTTTGTTTGCTAAAATTTAAACGAGGCGAAATGAGCACCGAGGACGATGCACACAGTGGACGCCCCAAAGAGACTGTTACCGACGAAAACGTCATAAAAGTCGACAAAATATTTTTTGATAACCGTAACGTGAAGTTAATTGAGATAGATGAGACGCGACCCTAAAGATATCAAAGGAACGTGTTGGTCATGGTCATATAGTGAATTAATATTTGGATATGCGAAAGCTCTGTACACTTTGTACAGTGCCGCGTGAGCTCACAATCGACCAAAAACAACGGATCGATGATTCTAAGCAGTGTTTGGATCTGGGAGCTGTTCAATCGTAATAAATCCGAATTTTTGCGTCAATATGTGACGATGGATGAAACATGGCTCCATCATTTTACACCGGAGTCCAATCGACAGATCGACAGTCAGCCGAGTGGACTGCACGTGATGAACCGACTCCAAAGCGTGGAAAGACGCAAAAGTCGGTTGGCAAGGTTATGGCATATGGCATCAGTAATCTGGGACGCTCATGGTATAATATTCATTGACTATCTTAAAAAGCGGAAAACCATAAACAGCGACTACAGGTAATCGTAGACGCCGAAACTGACGCCTATTTTGAGGCTAAAGACAAATCGTATTATAAAAATGGTATCGAAAAATTGTATGACCGCTATAATCGTTAATCGTTGTATCGCCCTCGAAGGGAACTATATTGAATAATAAAATCAAATTCTATCAAAAAGAATAATTTTTGCTATGCTAGCCTACGAACTTTTCAGTCCGCCTGTTATGTTATGTACGTACGTAAGGTGTTCCGGCTTTGTGGTTTTTTTCTTCCCATTCTAAAAGGAGTTCTACTGCTTCTATATACTCTTCCCGTATTGCGTGAAGTAAAGCGTCCTAAAAATGAATGAATGAATGAATGAATGTTGTGTTTTAGAGGGATACATTGTGATAATTTTAAACGACAACAAATAATCTACATAACAATTAAATTACCTTTACTAGAATACCCTCGTCCAATAAAAGTCTAATTAATTCAATATTTTCATTTTCTATAGCAGCAACCAGTGCAGATCTGTTTAACGGATCAACACAATTTATATCTAGATCGTGCGGACTATTTGCGTACTCTTTGATGAGTCTAAAATATAATTAAATTATAAAAAGACAGACTTACCCCTATATACCACAAACAATTACTAATTCGGACACGTGTTTCGCCCACTTACAATGTGGGCATTTTCAACGCAAGACTTACCATATTTTAGAGAAGATGAATGGATCTTTTTAGTGAAAGAAACCCATCCAGGGTTTCTGTTCTCAAGATTTCATGTTCAACTGATAAGAGAAAACATTAAGCAGAATTTATGGTTTACCTTTTAACGGTTGCGCAATCTCCCCTTTCCGCGTGCAATAAAAACGATTTTTCAATGGGTCCCAATGGTTTCTCGGCAGGATCCGCGATATTAATAAAACCGCCGGTATCGCTGGCTTCTGAGCCTGCCCGCGATGTATTTTCCATCATTGCGAAACCAGAAACGTTCTTCTCTTATGAGATTCTAATTAACGCTTAACGCTTTGGATTGATTGCGTTTCAACGTAAAAAACTTTAAAAAGTTAATATAAAAAGCGTTGAGAATATGATTTAAGGAAAGCAAATAGAAATCCAATAAGTGTTGCCTAATTACATTAGCTACCTCATGCAACCATATATTGTCCTAATCAGCTTAAGGCAGCAAAAAATGTTTTAGATGACATGTGGATTATAAGCCTTGAGGATATTCCGTCTGTTCACTCTCTTCTAATATGTAATCGGGAAAATTCTCAAGTTCAAATTCTATTAACCGATTGGCATTAATTAATAGAATATAATAAAATGTAGAAATAACAAGCCTTATAACACTATAAAAGTAATTTATTGGAAATCACCAAATGTACATTTTGATTACAAAGTAGTCATTCATTATCAATGGCTAGTATTAACTAAAATTAAAAACAAGATTTCATCTATTTATCTATATCTAAAATTACATGAGGATTATTGAAAGACATCGAATATTATTATTAAACGGTAGATCGAAATTCATTAGGGAATTCCTAAATTTCTGAATATACATACATTCATAGATTCTAAGATTCCTAAAATTGTTACAATGTTTCAAAAGTTCAATATTATTATCTATAGAGTGTCCAGTATTTATAGCAAAAAAGCAACTGCAGATTTCTGAAAATTGTTATTTTTTAAATTATATAAATGCTTTTTTAATCTATGTTTGAAGGCTTTCACGATTCTTTTAATCGTATGGATAAATTTCGTTTAGTTAAACCTATATATATTTATATATACTTTCTCGCAATCTAAACAGTTTATTTTATAAATTCCTAATAATGAAGTTTTTTTGTCTTTATCTTTTGGATTACCTAAGAGAGTTCCCAATTTATATTTATTATTACTAAATACAGGTTTAATATCTAATTGTTTACATAATCTCTTTATGTGTCCATTAAATTTGGTGTGAAAGTTAAATTTTTGTCTGATTCTATTTACTTAGTAGTATTGTCTTTCAAAAACATTCTTTTTTGTTGATTTGAAAAAATTTAACTTCCTGTAAATTTATATTGTGTTGTTTAGCAGTTTTTAGAATAAAAGTTTTTTCTTTTTGGAAATTCTCATCGTTTAACGGGATATTAATTAATCTATAGACCAAACTATTGAAAGTAAAAAATTAGATATTGAACCCGTATTTAATAATAATAAATATAAATTGGAAAGTCTTTTAGGTAATCCAAAAGATAAAGACAAAAACACTTCATTATCAGGAATTTATAAAATAACTGTTTAGATTGCGAGAAAGTATATATAAATATATATAGGTTTAACTAAACGATTAAAAGAGCATTTATATAATTTAAAAAATAACAATTCTCAGAAATCTGCAGTTGCTTTTTTGCTATAAATACTGGACACTCTATAGATAATAATATTGAACTTTTGAAACATTGTAACAATTTTAGGGTTCTTAGAATCTATGAATGTATGTATATTCAGAAATTTAGGAATTCCCTAATGAATTTCGATCTACCGTTTAATAATAATATTCGATGCCTTTCAATAATCCTCATGTAATTTTAGATATAGATAAATAGATGAAATCTTGTTTTTAATTTTAGTTAATACTAGCCATTGATAATGAATGACTACTTTGTAATCAAAATGTACATTTGGTGATTTCCAATAAATTACTTTTATTGTTTACACTATAATTCACTTGGTGATTCTTTACAACTTTATCAATAGAATATAAATTGAATAAAAATATTTAAAATAACAACACTACATAATGTTTAAATAATTTGTGCGAATATTTTAAATAAAGAAATGGGTAACTATATCGTCCTTTTCATCATAATTATTATCATTAAATTTTTAAATTAAAAAAAAATTATTGAATAAATGAGACAACAATAAACAACTGCAAAATATATTAATGCGTACCAATACATAATAATCATTTCTACAATATTTACGTTACATTATAAATGTATACAATATATAACACGATCGTTTATTTCTCAGGTACAATGTCCTTAATCCATTTTAACAATTCTTCCAGTGCAGGTTTAGACAGCTCATGCGTGGTGTCGTTTAATGGAACAAACTGTCCATTAATACCCAACTTTTTCAACTTTTCGAACGTTTCTTCACCCCATTTTATCGAAACGAATTCGTCATTTAATCCGTGGAACATAAAAAGTGGCGGTAATCGTTTGGAAGGGTTCGATTTTAATGTATTGTACACCACCGATTCGTTATTTAAAAATGAAGATATTGCAAATACCCCTGCAATCTCAGGAACGTATCTGTATGCTAAATGAAGAGCTAGTGCGCCACCCATTGAGAAACCACCTGAAAACAAGGCAATTAATAATTAATTAAAACAATAGTATTGGTATGTAAGGGAGGCGAAGGTAGGGTTAGAGAAGTAAGATAAGTCAGGATGGAAAAAGCGGTACAGACATAAAACCAAGAATAGCGAGGGGTCCAGTGTCTAGTCCCTTTTAACCAGAGACGTGATTATAACTAGACTGCGCCTTGCGTTTATAAAGTGATACCATTTGGGTAGACAACACATTTTGCGAATTAAGGGACAGAAACGCGAGAATTATTAAGAGCGCTCGTAACATCACTCAGAAAGTTTGAGGCAGTTGAAGTGTTGATGTAGTTAATTCAAATAAATGTTGTGCGACATTATTTTTCTTGTACATAGGGTTTTGTGCACTTTTATGAACTATTTTTTGTTAAAGTAATATAAAACTAGTTTAACATTAGAACAATATGGTTACATATTGTTGTGCATACGATTGTCGTGAAAAGAGTTCTAAAGGTTCTTCCATTTCATTTCATGTGTAAGTACAATTTAAACATAACACACACTGATACATTTGTAATTTCTTCGAAGGTTTCCTAAGCATCCTGAATTAAAGAAAAAATGGTTGAACGCAATAAGGCGTAAAAGTTTTACACCGTCAAAATATTCAGTTGTTTGAAGCAAAAATTTTGAAGAAAATGACTTTTTAATATCTGTGGGAAGGAAATTAAAGCAAAATGCTATATCTAGCGTGTTTGATTTTCCTCAACATTTAAAAAAGTAGTACCTCGACGCAACAAACGAAGTATTTTGTCACAGGAGCAAAAGTAAGCAAATAATTGAATGAGTAATATTAAGATAAAGAGTTAATTTAATTTTGTTCTAAAATACATACTTATTTTCTTCTCATGATTAACATACTATTTTCCAACTTTCCCAACAGAGTATACATAATGAACGACTTCACATACCTTACATTTTTTTACTAACAAAAATTTACGAAACATACATTATCAAATTCAATATTACCAACTATTAGTACCGTTGATATACATCATTTTAATCACAGTCATCACATCTTTTTTATCAACTTCATACACCAATCATCCACACAACAAGAAATCTGCTTGCGTTACTAATTAACTTTATTTTCACTCATAGCACATATATTATTGTAAACAACAGTCTTATTCTTTTTTTAATGAAGTTTAATTATGTTTTCAATATATTTGGTTTGTATGTTAAATGCTATTGTAAATGATTTTCAAACTTAAATAAGTGTCCCTGAATGTGCATTGTTGGTTGCATACCTAAATTACATCATTTTCTAGTACAAAGATCATTGCTTACGCTCGGTCCATATTATAATCACGTCTCTGCTTTTAACAGGAAGAAATCACTTGTGTACTCATGAACGGTTAATTTGGAAAAAGGTTAGTTATTAAAAGTGTATGCTTGGGACACGGTTCTGTACTAGTGTTAAAGTTAGAATCCATTAAGATGTGGTGTAATAAGAAGGTAACGGAAATACCGTGAATAGAAAAGGTTAGAAATGACGAGGTATTATATACAGTAGGAGAACAAAGAGGTCGAGATAGAATGGTAGCACCTACACCTTCTGAAACAAGAAGGGTTGTGTTAATTAGAGACAACTTAAAAGCAGAAACAGGAGTAAAATGTGACAGAGGAGGAATGTTCTCTAATTTTTAAAATGCAAAGATTGACTCAGGATAGGGATCAATCATTGGATTGACGACCTTGCGATTAATTTAATTAACCGAAAATTCAATATATAAAAATTAACAAAATGTTGAATCCCTTAAGAATTAAATGTTTCATATACAGGGTTTCGTTTAAGTACCACAATTAATCATTAAACTGTTCAAAACAAATATTAAATAAAACTGCGAGTTTAACAAGAAATTTCTTATTAGTGTCTGGTAAATAACTCGTATTTTAAAAATGACTATATATTTTCGAAAGACCTGCGGGGGCAAGTCCCTATAAAAAATTGTTTTATTTACCTATAACAATGCGATTTATTGGTATGCCATGAGAAACCTCTTTCATAATTAAACTTTTAATTTCTTCAGCAGCAGAGTCCAGTGTTTCTAAATGTTCTGGAACATCAGGTCTTATATCGAAACGATCAAACCAAACATTACTAATCTAAAATTAAAATAGTATGTAGGTAATAGTAGGCAAAAGTAACTAACAATTTTTCTAACTATGATTTGGTTACTAATAAATGTAAAATTTAAAAATATAAATTAAAAAATATTTCAAACTTTCCCAATACTAAATATTCATATTAAAAAAAGAAGGAATTAAAATCCTTATTCGTCTAATTATTAAGATCAAAGATCTCACATTTGGAACGAACGCATCCTACCAAGTAGGCACAACGAACCGAAAGCCAGTTTCTGTTGATTCCATATTTATATTTATAATATAGCCTGTAAAAGCCTTTCTGCCAGCGCCCACCTGATGAGACCCGATAGGTCGAAACCGGTCGCCGATATGGCTTTCAGTTCGTTGTGTCTACTTGGTAGGACGCGTTCGTTCCAAATGTGAGATCTTTGATCTTAATAATTAGACGAATAAGGATTTTAATTTCTTTTTTGAATATCTAATATCTTCGTCTAAGAATACATCGGAATCAACAGTGTAATTCAATGACGGTAGGGGTATTAGCTTTCGGAGTAGTTGTCTCTGTTGATTCAACATTTATACTAAAATATTCGACGAAAGATATGATATTCGATGAAGTGTTTTCGATAAAGGACAACTGCTATAAAAGGGTTAATAATATGTATGTTAATTGTAAAGTCGTTTAACCTGTCTTTGCATTTGACTTCTTTTAATATCGATGTAATTTTACCTGTCCATTAAGAGGTGTATATTTTCTTACAGGTGCTGTCGGAAATATGAAATTTGTATGCGGTAGCGAAAAATTTTGAACTAATGACTGAATCCATTCCATAATTCCTCTACCAGAATCGCCTAAAATTTTTAAAATCGCATAACATTAATTGTTTAATGTGGAACTAGGTATGTTGGTATGTTATATACAAAACATATTGAAATAGAAAAAAATATCGAAGCAAAAGTTTATAAATAAATGTAGTTATTTTATTTACCCGATCCATGAAGAAAAATCACAGTTCCCGTTTTTGTTTTCGTTTGGGGTATCGTTTTAATTAAGGAAATTTTAGAACTCATTTTTATCAATTAGTAACTGCTCACTTCGTTAAATACCATCCACCGCTAGAACCACAGATCAGCTAGAACCTAACAGTAAAACAGCCATTAATATATTTTTTATCTCTAATAAAAACATTTATTTGATAAGTAGTAACAGATTACATATAATTTACTAGAAAATCTGTCTTGTAATTTTGTTATGTCTTTCCACCCTTTGATTGTTATTTTAATAAAACTACTGTCTTGCATATTGCTAGCTAACTGCATTCATTAATAATTAACTGCTGTTACCAAAGTATAATAGAGCATAGTGAAAAAAACAAACCTAATGTATGCTATGAAGCGGACATTTACTGGTTTTACGAAATAAATTGTTGAGTTGAGTTAGCAAATCAATAGTTTGTATTAAAATTAACAAACAAAAAAAAAGATTTAACTTTATCAAAATGAAGGTATGTTTTGTATATTTATTTTAATTCTACCAATATTCCGTACAATACCAAAATATTTGGATCGCAAGTATTAAAGGACTGGCAGCACTGAGGGCGCCACGTTTGATGTTTTTTGTCAAAAATTCTATGATTTGTTTACTTTTTACCACACTTTTTTACTTTAAATATGTCAGTTGTCTGATAATCATAGATCAATCTGATGATAAAGGCACAGCAACTTTTTTATCTGTGTGGAAAATTCTGAACCTCAAAAAGAAATTGTTACATAAATATTCATTTGTTTCGGTAAGGTTTGTATTTGAAAATCCATAATAATAAATTCTCAAGATGAAATGATACTATTTTAACAGGTTGCTCATTAATCTACTAAAGATTTTCCATAAACCATCTACAATCATTTGTTCGCCACATGATTTACCTATTTTCCAATAAATACCTTAATTTTCTATAATAAAATATTATCAATGTTCATTGGCGGATTTATATTTTTTTGAAATGAAATATTACTTAATGATAACAACGATTATAATATTGATATGGTTTATTAAAGTTATAACAGTTCTGTCATTAAACAATAAACAGTCGTTGATCTAGATGTGAATTTTACCCTATCTGGAAATGTTTCGTCGATTTCTCTTTAGTAAGTCAATTAATTATGTTATACTTAATATAAAATTAAAACATAATATTTAAAGCAAGCGCATTCACATTGTTTTTATTTTTCTTTTTTAAATTATTTTTTAATGTTATTGTTGGAAAAAAAATTGCCGTTAAAAAAACCGTATCACCTTTTTCTATTTTTTATTTTGATTATAAACAAATTCTTAATCGAGTCGACGAAATTATTTTATTAATGAAAACACATGAACATGTACGTATACATATACACATCATTGTTGGTTGTATAAGTGAGGAGCAAAGTTCACTGTAAAGTGGTTTTTATTACTTTATTAGAAATATCGCAATCATTTTTCCACTTGAGATAATCTGAAGTGCTATTTTCCTTTTAGGTTTTAAAAATACTTAAAATAAAAAATACACTTTTTAAGATCGTTTTTTCAATATATACTTAAATATATATCTTGTCTTTTTACAAACAAACAATTAATATCGACAAATTATAACTACAAGGTTTTTATTCCAACTTCCGACGAACCAGAAAAAAGAGGCACAAGTACTTAACAAAATGATTTTATTTCTACAAGTGGGTAGCGTTTTAGTAATTTATCTACATTGAGATACATGTTATATTCAGCTTTCCGACGCTCTCTTCACAGAAGTTTGCCGCCAGCGAGGCCAGGTACGTCTCGAAACGACATCATCTTAAAGTTTTTCGTTGGTGGCAAAGCGTTGTCCATTTAACCATCAACTGCCTTAAATTAAATAAAAGCTTTCATGTCGAAAAATATGAAAATCACTCGGTGCGAATTTTTTAAAATGCATGTATCTTGTTGGTGAATCTTTTAAAGCAAGGATCAACAATATCAACGGAAGTTTATTGTGAAACTTTACGATTCAGAACAAACGAAGAAGCATGCTGTCCTCTAGCGTGGTTTATCTCAAATAGTTCAACTGGGAGGTTTTTGATCATCCGTATAGTCCAGATCTTGTGCTGAGTGATTTTCACCTCTTTGGAAAATCGAAGGCCATTGAAGGTTGAGTGGACTACTTACTGAGCGGCGTGGTATGGTGGTTCAGATCATTGCTTAGCATTCGATAGGTCACCGGTTCGATGTTTTCTGTGGTTTCCTTTGCTCACTGCAAATGCTAGGACAGTAATTATTCCACGGATAATCTTTTACTTTTCTTTTATCCCTCCCCCCCCCAGGGTCATCACCTTGTTGTGGTGGGGGGCTCATTACGTACGCAAGTATGGGGAAGCTAAAGGACCCCCGAGTATCTAGAGGCAAAACGCAGGTGGGAAGTAGTTGTTGAGCATACCCGTCCCATTGTACTAAGCAGGCCGCATGAAATTCCGAGGGGAAGTAGCCGGCAGCTGGCATGCAAACGTGCAAGTAAATCCAGCACGGACGCGGGAAGCACACGTGGGGGGGTCGCTCTCCCCCCTCACGCCGAACCGTCGACAGGGAGGCGATTTCGGTGCGGCCACCGACAATCGCATGAGAACCTCGACAGGGTGGAAACCGTGTCGCACAGCTGGGTGATGCGGTCTCGCACCCGTCTGCCACACAGGCAGTACACTCTGCATGGGCGGAGTTGAGGGTAACCTGACCTATTAAGGAGGTTACGACTGAGAAGCATGGGGGCGGCTAAACGTCCGCACAGCGTCGATTGGGGTGTACACCCTGACCCTTTAGGGGGGCAGTGTTGCCAGGGCTAGCCAGAAGGCTAAAGGATGCCTGGTAAGGAGACGGGAAACGGATGTCACCAGTCGAGGGGTGCTCCGGAGTAGCCGATGGCCACCATCTCGGTACACTGTACTGATTAGGCGTGTGGATAAGCCCGTTGAGGGTAGATTTTGTTTTCATTTCGTCCGTATCATATTTCTCGCCCTAGCCACCACCCACACACTCCCACGATTCCTGATAGGACGCTAAAGAGGGCCTGCTTACGCTCTACTCTCCGGCTTTGTACTGCAGTGTAGGTCGGAGGGACTGCCCGCCCATCAGCACGAGGATCTGGTGGGAATGAAACACCCTTACGTTTTTTTTGTGGACAACGCTTTGCTATCAACGGAGAACTTCACAATGATGTCAAGACCTACCTGACCTCAATGGAAGTAAAAAAAATAGCCCTAGTGGAACACGTCTTAAAAAACAAGATAAATTGAGATTATTTGCATAGATCTATCTAATTTAGTTATCTTTCAGATGTAAATGTTTATTTGGAAATAATACCTTGATGCGTATTGGAACACAAATTAGGCTTAATGTTGGTTTTATTGGACATTCGTTAGAGCTTAACCTAGAATACTCACATTTGACATTTATTAGTTATTTACAATAGCCTTTATAATAAAGGGAAGTTTTTGATTCATAATATTAGTCACACAGTTTTTAGTATGGCGAGTTCCCATTCGTTACTGGCTAGGACCCTGGAAGTAACGGACTTCATATCAACTTTGGCAACGATTACATGGGCACATGCTGTCAACAATATGACTTATCTCGAGAGTTGTCTTGCTTGTAAGTAGCGTCTTTTTACTGTTGAATTTTGTTTTAGTAAACGACTTTCATTACTTTTGTGATAAAAAAAGAAAAAGAGGGATGTTTTTCAACCAACGATGTCTTTGATAAAAAACGTACGCTAACAACGAAAATATATTTAAATAACAAGTAAAAAAAAGAAAATAACTATTATATTTTAAAGTACTGGGTAGGAATTTCAATTTTTGGTTTCTTCATTTATTAAATGTATTTTTTTATAAATGTACCCATGCATTTTTTATATATGTACGTTATAACTAAATTTGAAAGATTAAACGTCCATTGTTAATAAGGGTTATGCGTTTAAATTGGGTTTCGGATAATTCAATTAAATTTAAGTAAGGTACAATTTTTGTATTAGCATCACGCAATTCTAGCCGACGACCTGCAAATGATCGAGGCGGATGTTGTATTGGGTACATTGACAACCTCAAAAAATTCAACGATAATTCCTATAATGGGACACCCCCCAGCTAACACCTCTGATTTATCGTTAGAACATTTTTTATCCATGGTTAAAGAACATAACAATAATTCGTTTTATACGAAGGGAATTAAACTTGACTTTAAAACCATCGAAGTGTTTGAGGCATCTTTAAGAACATTGGAAGGTGTATGGAGTGAGGTACGTTACATTTTACCTAAAGAATCAGTCAGTAAGTAATCTACCATTTGCCGAAAATTGAGAATATACCAATTTCAGAGCAACGACCCATAAATATCGTCAGTAAATTTCATTTGTCAGTATGTCTTTTTTTGAATCATTAAGGCGTAACTTGAATGTTAATTTCTCATAAAATTTTGATAGGTATTCAACCTTCATACAGAAGGCATTGTTTATAATGAAGTTAGTTATAACGACATAACTATAAGCAATACTTCTTATCACATTCAACCAAAATTTAAAAGCAGCTAATACAAATTTTGAGAGAACCATTTAACAAATTACAAAAAAAAAACACAATGACAGATTTTTTTTGTTTTATAGCATACTTCATATGTATTGGAACTCATTTTCCTAAAAATTTACTGTTTTCTGTCATAAATCAAACACATATACATAGAGATTAAAGTAAAAGATACTTGGTAGTTTCACAAATTTATTTATTTCTTTCGGCTGTTATGCCATTTTAAAAAATAAGTACAGACTACAGTTAAGCTTCAATACTACATAACGGTCTTTAGTAGTGGGGATAGGCTGGTATCAGTTTGATCATTGGTTACAAATACAAAAGACAACAACAGTACCACTTCATTAGCTATATACCAAATATAAAGATAGAATAAACAATAAACTATCAAAGCTTAGCACAAGGATAATTTCTGTAAATAAATTAAAATTAAACACGTTGTTAGTAAATAATAAGGAAAAATATTTTTTTACAAAAGAGTGGAGTCTACCAGATACATTGTAAAAATTGCCAAGCAATTTACATCGGACAGACGGGTAGAGCTATACAATCAAGAATTAATGACTATAAAAAATCAATTACACAAAAAAAACCTTCTACTAGTTTCGCAGAACATTGTATAGGTACTAGAAAACCATACCCCCACTTAGATAACATTAAATTACTACATAATAATGACAAAGGCAGATTATTAAATTTACTTAAATCTTTAAAATAAGTAAAGCTCTCAATAACAACGAATTTGTAACCAATGACCAAACCGATTTCAGCCTATCCCCACTAGTAAAAGCCGTTATCTAGTATTTAAGTTTAAGTTTAGTAGAAGGAAACAGAAAAAGAAACATTTTAGTTTGTAAAACTTAGTATTTCCGTACTCATTTTTGAAAATGGCATAACGCCGAAACGAATTCGTCAAACTATTTTAAATAAACTTTTGAAATTACCAAGTGTCTTTTATTTTAATCTATTTCAAAATGTTTCACCATGTGGCAAATTACTGCAGTATTTCAATTACATTTACATACGTATTATTGAGCATTATACCAAGGCGTTTGGATATATGTATATAGCAGTCAAATTTCACCGGTCATTCAACGCCCGTTATAAACGATACCTACCGTATTTTGACTTTGACCAAAAGTTACAAGTGTCTAATGAGATTTTGATTTTAATTTTGACAGTGAATACATAAAAACCGTTACAGATTGATTTTCCCGTATGGATAAATGCAGATATAGTAGAAGGACCCGTGAACGCAACAACAACCCCTGTGGATCCAACTCGTTTTTTTAAAGGCTGCGCCCAGTTTGATGATGCGGTTTTATCGATAGGTTGGACGACAAACTTTGGTGGAAATATCCAAAATGGCACGTATACGAAAGACCACATTCAGTCGATGTTGAACGTGATTGCGCAAAACGAGCCTACCCAGAAAATTACTTTTCCTGTTAGGGCTGGAATTGCGGCTGAGAGTTTAGCAAATATGCAATTTTTATTGCGAGAAGTTGGCAATTCCACCCTAACAATTTGGACATCGGAAGGGGATCCAGTGAATGTTGAACATCTCAAAACCCTTATATTAACGATAGGGCTCAACAAAGTGTACGTTGACGTATCAAAGGATTTATACGATCAATTAGGTCTGTATTTTGGTTCTAGTGGAACATCAATAAGATCATCTTATTTATCATACGTTTTAGGCTTAATAATCAGTTTAATTAATCTTGTAGTAAAGTAATTTAAAGTTTCTGACTAAATCTATATTTTTACCTAAATGATATTTTATTAGTTATTACGTACTTTTAATTATTTGTAACTACGTCTTTCTTTATTAGGTATATAATCTTGTAATGTCGGTCATTTGATTGGTACAAGAAATCTAACACAAGACAAGAATTAAAGTCAATCTACGTGATGAATTTTTAACGAAGATTTGGTAATTAATAGATTATATTTACTGTATATTAGATACGTAGGAATCAGATGTTTCAATTTTATATATACATACTTATTTTGTAATTAATAATAATCAATAAAACTGTTTGTAGATATAAACAATCCAGGTTTTTATATTATTTTCCATTTGTCCTTTAAAATTATTATAAAATTGATGCTATCTATTTTCATATAATTGATGAAATTCCATGTTTAAACATATAAAAAATGCCTACCATGTAAATTTAACTAGTTTAATTACACGTTGTAATTATTTCACATCAGCAAACACTTTTAAAGGATTCTTAAAATTTTATTAATTGTCAAGGTTCTGAAGAAGGCATAGCGTGATAAAGCAATTGCAAACTGTACTAATTAATTAAACCAGCGAAGTTGATATAGTATTTTATATTTGTTTCAAAAAACATTTTGTCCGAAGAATCTTATTAGCTATTAGTATATCTGTAGAAAGAAATAATGTAAATTTAGTTTCGATCTTTATTAGTAGCGTAAAATTAAACAAAAATTCAACAAAAGTGGCTCGGATCGGCTTGCGCTTGGATGCTTGCATCCAACCGGCCCTGCAAGATGAAACAGCACTCTCGCTCACTACTTCATACATAGATTGTTAAATGGAGGCTGACTGAAGTTAGTCTGTTTCGCGCGGCGAACAAATGAACATCGTCCGTTTATTCGCAGCTATTCTCAAGTGATAGCTCACGTAAAACACGAAATTGTTGAATATATTAGTTTAAACGTTCGAGAATTAGTACACACGTTGAAGAATTACGTTATTTAGTTGTGCCATAAGAGTTGCGCTTTGCGTACCTACATAAACACGTATAACATAACGTCTAATAGTTAGGTAAACAGTTTGTGAAAAAGTTTTAAACGTGATTGACAGTGTTATTTTTTTGTAATTAAAAAAGTACCAACATATATAAAGCTTTCATTTGGAACTTTTCTCATTTTTCTTACCGCTCGTCTATAATGTGAAGAATTTACAAATAAAGGTAACGACAAAACACAATAAAAAAAACTTTCTTAATACTGCTAGATATTCTACCAATGAGTTAAATCGTTTTGTACAAATTCATAAGAATTATTTTATTTAAAAGTAACGCTAACTATGAGACATTTGGATCTTGAAAAAATTGGGATGTATGATTTGTGCAGTTATGCATTTATTCAATAAGTTTACGAGCATTCGTGAGGGACGGTAACAATAATAAGAAAATTCGCTGCAACAAACCACTTAACGTGTGGGCTTTATAACAGCACGTTTTGTTTATTTTCTTTTCCGTCTTCCTGCCTTTGTGGTACTCTTACTATTTTTCCACCTATCGCATCGGATGAATCACTGATATCTAGTCTGTTGATTTTTCACTGCACTTCATGGTTACCGATGTAATGAATACATTTTTACTCTATTTACCATTTCGTAATTTCAATTTAAATATTTTACTGTTTTAAATTTTCCTGATTTTGTTACAGTTACTAATCAGTTTCATTAATAGTTGTTACAATAAGTTCTTGTAAGTGATTATATTAATGGCGGTGATTATGTGATAACAAGATTCTTAAAATTCATTAACAATGTTTCATGTTTTCTTTTAGTAATAAAAGGTTATCAAGTTTGCATCACAATGTATGTCATGCAATTCTTAGAACCGATTAGTTTAGTTAAGTGGTAAAAGGTGTAGAGTGGATCGGTAAACATTAAATGACAGCTTCAGGAACTCATTTTTATAACGTACCTTTTAAATTAACACAGGTATAACTAATAGAAATAAATAGACAATTTAGATAGGTATTCTTCGAAAAGGTCTCCATTTAGTAATTCTTGTGCTTTTTCATTTATTATTACGTTTGACATTATTTTGACAAACATTTGAAAGTTGAATATACAACTAATTGAATAATTATAATGGGGATAGAAGAGAAAATCAATGAATCAGTTTGATTAGTACTAAATCATCTGAATTGTTTTATGATAGCAAGATCTTTTGAGGCTTATCAATTAATCAGAATTGGCATTACAGCTTAAGTTTAATAACTAATATTTATATTTATTATTAACTAAAATTTCATAATTATATAGTACAAACCATTAAAAAAAACAATAATTCTTTGGGCATTCATCGCTCAAATTAATCATTTTTCATTCTACCACCCGTTGATTCAACACGTCATAACCATATAACTATACCCATGGTTTTAATCAATTACAACAAAGAGCCATCTAAATAGAATTTTTGTTACTACTATGAACTATGGCATTCAAGTTTTATTAGCAACAGTTTTATTGAACAAAACATTAAACAAAAAAAAAAGCTCTTCTTTCACCTGAAGAAGCCACTGTATGCTGATATTAATAAATGTGTTCTAACCTAGAGCATAAATAAATGGAGACAGCATTTAAAAGTATAGCAGCGTTTTGGGTCTCCTTTTTCGCTCCAACGCGGTCTGATTGACGAGGAAGAAACAGCCAATCGAGCCGTGTTTGAGTGAGAAAGAAGATCCAGAATTATTTCCTTTGTCAATTACGCTGCTATAATTTTAAATACTGTCTCCATGTAATTATGTTCTAAGGTAAGGTTCTAACGAAAACGAATTTGATTTCATCGTTGTTATTATTATGCCGTTGAAACAATTATTAAAAGCTTTATAGATTCTAATTCATATATTTATTTATAGCGAAATTCGGGTCATTAAAATTTGAAATTAAATGAGCTCCGCCCCCTCCGAAAAAGAGCTCAGATCCTCCCTTTTATTTATGGTATTGGTATCGAATACGTTTCTTTTAAAAATTCATCAATTAAAAGAAGACGTTTAGTCTTCAACGGCCAGGTTACGCTCCACTTGTGTTGACTTAAGAATGTAAAGTACACTAAAATACGTGATTTTGTTACAAATTCCTTTACGTCTGCGACTTGTAATACAAAGGCATTTTGTTGCAGTATGTGGGTTTGTTTGTAATTGATTACCATTCTTTTTATGTAAAGTACCACCTATACATACATATAGTAAGTAATATAATGTATTTTGCGGCGGTAAAAATTGTTTAACGCAAAATCAGCAGAAAGCAGAAAGGCACAGTTCGTTTGTTTTGATTGTAAACGCTCTTATCTACTAACAATAAGACTACTTTATAAACCTATTTGTTTATTCTTATTTACTTGTAAAAAGTTCAATGCTAAAGTTCAGCTTGTATAAAATATAAAAACATGTATTTCTTTATTTAACCGATACGATGCGTTGCAATGCGATTCAATGAGTTTATTAATTAATGTTTTAAAAGATTGCACAACGAATGAATGCATCACCACTTAATTTAATTCGAATGCGTGGGATATTTGGCTTTAAAACTTTAAAAACGACCAGGTGGAAACGTTTTGCAATGAAGTAGAACTATGCATAACAAATAAATAAATAAATATGAATGAATTAAATATGTAGCTGGTATTTTACAATGTAATATTTATGTCATATTTTGCGTATACACGATGGTTACAATACTACCAATACCAATATTTATGGACATTTGGTAAGTTAATTATACATAAGTGCCGATGCAATTCTCTTGCTACTTGGAATTGATAAAACATTTTGCAATTGTGTTTAATAATAACAAACAATCGTCTGATAGGTATTTATTTTATATATTATGATACTCAAATGACCTTTTTAATGTAATCATTATGCATACTGCTAGACTAAATCAGCTATTTCTATACAGAGTGTTCGTGAAGGATAATCGATTTAATTAATATTTGTTGCATTTCATTCACGATCACATTTGTCGAATGTTTGTTTTGCTGTTAACTTCATTCGTGACTGACACATGTGCATTTGGTATTTAAGTTACTATCAACGAAGAAAACAAATTACCTTATTTATCAATTGCTGAAGAAGGACTTTTATAAACTATGATTTTCTTAAACTTGAAAACTTGGCGCGCCATTTTTTTTCGTTTAATATCTATTTGAATGTTCGTTTTCGTATTACATAATGTAGTGGGTACATTGAACTTAACCTACTATTATTACACCTACAATAAAATACTAGGTAATTTGTTATTCAAATAAAGTAACCACATATAATGCCTAATAGTCCGAAAAGTAGAATTCTAAATTTATTGCAACAAAGTTTTGGTTGACTTTTAGGAAGATGTGGCTTACGATTAAATTAGATTAAAGGTATTATTTAAATGGTATGTAGATTTAGTTAAGCACGCAAAACAAAACATAATTACATTTATTCGAGAAATTACAAAAATTAATAACCTACGTGGCAATTAAAACATTCTTGGTGTTTAATAACTAGAACATTTCTGTTTCAGAAGTAAAGAAAAAGTTTACTAAGACTGCTCCTTTTAACACTAATTTGAAATAAATATACCGAGAAAAATGAATTCGTTTAAACAACAAATGTTGCACTTTTAAATTTTGGTTTGTTAAACGAACGGTTTTTTAGTTTAAATAACACTGAAACTTTTGTTTGAAGCCTGTGTTTTAGTTGGCGTTAAAAAAATTTATTTTAATTTGTATTTGTTATCCAATAACGTATAGATATACATTACAATTGCGATTTTAGTTTGTAAATGTTAAATAAATGTCAATACTGCTCTTATTCTATTTAAAATTTTATTTTGTTGTTGAAATAACCGACGATGAATTATTAATCGAATCATTCAAAACAGTTAAACGAACCTGTGCCAAATAGTTATTACACCATATACTTTTGATTTCATTTAACAAATTTGTCTGGTAGAATGATCAGTATTTTTTCTCATTTTTGAATTCTAAGACCCCAAATTAGTTTGATAATAACTTTTCAGCAAAATCGGGGATGAAAAGTTTTCGATACGATGGTTGATGAAAATTTCAAACGATTACAAAATAATTTGTGATTCATAATTTTACTGAAAAGTTGTTTCTAGTCTAATTTGGATATATTGCTCATTTTGCAGAGGTTCGAAAAAAATATTCACAAAATCTAAACCGTATTGCGATTTAGAGTGAGCCTTTATAATGATTTCAGTCTATAATCCTTACTACGCAAAATAGGAATTCTTGGCCGTATCTTAAATTACTGCATTCGTAGAAAGTTTAATATTTTTTTGAGCTTTGTTTTGCTTATTTTCTGAATGCCGTATTTTAAGGACTGGCCAATATTTTGTTAACACAAGTAAAACGTATGTTAAATTAACAGTTTTTGCATTAAAATGCCACATATTTAGTATGTAGTTTAATGTTGAGAGTAAGTTTATTGTTTCTACGAATGTTACCTGTTTTCGTTAAAGTAATTCTAATTTAAAACTTTTTTACTGTTCGTGCAATGCACTTGTCGCATTGATGATAGCTGACATTAAAAAACCGTTAAATTAACCGATTTTTGGTTAACTTAACATTTTTTTTTTCCCACCACATAAATAATGATGATAATTAATTGTAAGATCACGTAATTCGAAAACTTTTAAGAATTACTTACTAATAAAATTCTACATAATTCAAACAAATTGCGGTGTTTGTACTGTAATAATGCTTGGAAGTTATTTTAGTTATAGTAAGACGTTAAATATAATTTGCACGTTGCGTCAAGTTCTTTATCATTATTTATTTTGTTCTCGTTTTCACACAGGTAAAGGTCGTTAACAGTTTTTGTAAAGAATTCACTACGGAGCCAAGCAGGTTATAAATAAACAATTGTCCCACACTGACAATCAGAGTGAACATGCTTGAATTATATCTAATTGTACATCAACCGAATAAATTATTTACCTAATACACTTATGTATAAATTATACGTCTATTGTTTTGTTTGATAGCTACTAACTCTTACATTTCTTTTTCTTGTTTCAGATTGTACCGACGTGATGTCTTTTTTCGAAAACTAACGGTACTTAGTAAGGTATGAAAATTCGTAAGGATGCGGTTCAAATGAAAAAAGTGAAAAGTGCTACTAGCGACGATGAAGATTTTATTTTTTAAATTGCTGTGTCTTGTTTACGCAATAAACAATAATAGTGCAATCGGCTATAATAAAAACGGTTATGTTTCGAAAACCGAATACATGAGACTACATCAAAAACACCATTTCGGTAGTTCTAATAATAATAAAATAATAGAATCACCGCTGTATAAAAATAACTTTTTTCATAATCGCCTATCTACAACTGAACAGCCCGTTAAAATAAGGCATTCGCATCATCCTCATTTAGATGGATTAATTTCTAAAATGACAAGATTTCCTAGTACTGCGACGGTGCAACATGACAAGACTGATAAAAAAGATTCGACAACAGAAATCGATGACGGCTTTGAAGATGACGAAAATGATAACGACGAGTTGGAAAATTTAGCTCCGGATTATGATGAATGGGTAAGTACGCATTAAATAGTATCTAATATATAAAATCTGATTAAGTTCTTTTTTGATATATAAAACTAATACCCATATAACATAACATGCGGGCTGAAAAGTTCGTAGGCTTCTTGATAGAATTTGATTTTATTATTCAATATAGTTCCCTTCGAGGGCGATACAACGATTATAACGGTCAGACAATTTTTCGATGCCATTTTTATAATACGATTTGTCTTTAGCCTCAAAATAGGCGCTTCAGTTTTGGTGATTACGATTACCTCTTCATCGGCGCGAAATTTCTGTCCAGCGAGCATCCTCTTGATGTCTGAGAACAGAAAAAAGTCGCTGGGGGCCAGATCAGGAGAGTACGGTGGATGCGGAAGCAATTCGAAGCCCAATTCATAGAATTTTGCCGTCAATTTCATTGATTTGTGACACGGTGCATTGTCTTGATGAAGCAGCGATTTCGTCTTTTAAACGCTCTAATAACGCTACGTAATAGTCGCTGTTTATGATTTTCCCCTTTTTAAGATAATCGATAGTCAATGAATTTTATATCATGAGCATCCCAGATCCCAGAATATTGATGCCATAATCTTGCCAGCCGACTTTTGCCTCTTTCCACGCTTTGGAGTCGGTTCATTACGTGTAGTCCACTCGGTTGACTAACGATTGGACTCCGGTGTGAAATGATGGAGCCATGTTTCATCTATCGTTATATATCCGTTGTTGTTTTTGTTCGATTGTTGATTGTGAGCTCGCGCGGCACCCACTTTGTACAAAGCTATCGCATATCCAAATATTCATTCACGATATGACCATGACCAACACGTTCCTTTGATATCTTTAGGGTCGGGTCTCATCTATCTCAATCAACTTCACTTTACGGTTATCAAAAATTATTTTTTAGACTTTATTTATTTATTTATTAATATATTATTTTTTCGTCGGTAACAGCCTCTTTGGGGCGTCTGAACTGCACTGCTTGCATCGTCCTCTGTGCTCATTTCGCCTCGTTTAAATTTTCATTATTACCGTTCACTTTTCTACGGTTGATTTTCCTGGTGCAAAGTACGAATAATGTTTATCAAGCCAAGCCTTGGTTTCAACAGTATTTTGTTTTCGCTAAAAAGCCAAAAAGCAATGCTTTATTAACACACGAAATTCCTTTTTATCCATTTTTTTTTCAAAGTAACAAAAGTTCTTTCACTAAAAATGCTATAACTCAAATACTAATAGTGCAACGCTGTCAAATTTATACACGCGACTTTTGAAGGTTAGGGCTAACTAAAAATCATATGGATCTGATTCTAGTAGCGCCATGTTACCTGTCCTCTATCTAATATATAAAATCTGATCTAAGGTTCTTTTTTGGTACATAAAACTAATACCTATATAACATACTTCAGCTGTTACTATCTGTTTAATAAAACGTTTCTTACATGTGTAGTTTATTTGAAATTTACGTTTTTCAATTCTCCAATGAACTCTACAACTACTAGAGTTAAAATTGGCCAAATGATTAAAAGTTTGGACAAATGCCAACCGACTGATAAAACTTAAGTATTCATCGATCTCTCTTCCTAGAAGACAAACGTCCGAAATATATTTTTATTTGTCTTTCTATTAAAATTTTTGATTTTTTTATAGACCATCCATTTTTTTGGTAGATTTTAAAGTTCGCTTACATTAGATAATAACACTAACAAGACTAAAATTTAATATAATATGTCGACCTTATTTTATTGTATTGTTGCTAGCTAATTTTTAAGGCATCTCCGGTTATGCAAGGAAATTTTAAAATGGGTATGAAAAACTGCTTATTATATTGCATTAGTAATTGCTTGTAAACAACCTCCAGTTTTATTGCTTGTGAAAGTGAGTATACAAATTTAAAGATTATATATACTTACTGGATACATACATGATGTACATATTTATACATACGAATGTGATGGAAAATAAATTTATATACGTAATCTTGACATATTTTATCAAAATAATCAATCAACTGTTATGTCTGTCATGTAGAACCGGTTTAGAGCAACACTTATTCGGTGGATATGTCGTTTATAACGACATCGAATTCGGTCGTTATAACCGTAGGTCGCTACAAAAAATTGTCCACATTTTATTTATGGCATAAAATAGTGTGATTAGAGGAAAAGCGAATGAAACTGAAATAACAAAAAGGATATACCTACCTATCGTTATAAACAATCGTTATCTACTGTAATTTTTCTTATATTTTTACCACCTTCTTATTGTGACTTATTCCTTATAGCGTATTATTATAAACGAATAACCTCTGTTACATAATATGCTTCTTATTCCATTAATATATAGTTTTTGTTACACATTATTAATTGTTGTTGTTTTCATTTTGCTGATGTCCTACTTTCTCTGATCATATCACGTTTGTCCCACTATACAATGGGGGAGTGTTGGTTTTTTTTACTAATATGTGTACATACATATATATTTTAATATCTGCACAGTGCAACATGTTAAATCACAAATACTATTATATCTATTCAGGAACACAATTTCAACTGTATTCTATGTCATATCGATGATAACCTTTACGCGAACGAAATGTGCGAGTAATCTTTCTTATTTTAGTATTGAATTGAGATAAAAATCCACATCAAATGAGCTGCTTCTGATTCATCATTAAAAACGAACAATTTGTCTTATATTACGAGTACATTAACTGCAAATAAGTTAATGACAGATATTTTTTCAATTTAAACATCAGACGAATGGTTCTTTGATGTTTCATTTTTATCTTTTATTGTCCATAAAGTTAGATAAAATGTAAGTTATCTAATAACGGGACCATTAGCAAACTTATGGTAGGTACTTTCCATTATGTTACTAAATAAAAGTTCTAGGTACCTAGGTATTAGATAATATATGTAATCTTCCTAAATATCAACGAAAGAATTCGGGTTATATTTGGGCAAAGCGTCAATACGACGCCTTCCACTCTTTTTGTTACTGTCTGTATAATGATCCAAAGACGTTCTTGTCGCTTTTTGGAATAGTTTCAAATGTTAGCATCATTTTCATATAAAAATATTATAACGTTACAGGCAGTTCCGTCAAATTGATTAAAATAGTAATTTTGAATAAAGACAAGTACCCGATGACAAATAATAATCTTAACAAGATCAAATAATTTATTTTATTAATTTGTTGATTATTTTGGTTATAGTTATATGGGTACTCTTAAGAATTGCTTCTTAACCGAAACAATTGTCGAGAGTTTTTGTTAAATATCCTTATTGATGTTTTCGTGCAAATCTTATTTTACTTTCTCGTTAACATAACTTTTTAGTACCCTAATTTATTTATTTTTGTACCTGTCACTATAACATTTGACCATTCTTGAAATCCTTGAGCAGGTACACAAGTAAGAATTATTATATGCGACAGTACCTCAAACAAAATGTTAACATCTCTTAAACATTCCTGAAATGTTCAAGGTGTTTTTGATTCATAAACAGAAATAATTATCCCTACAACTTATTGTTATATATAGACATATTCTTCTAATTTAACTGTGAATTATGATATATTATATATTTTTATATAAGTAAGTAGTTTTCAACACTCTATTCTGAAAAAGATATAATACAATGTGTATTTGGTTCCTCTATTTTACCCCATGCCCGCCCGCTCCATTATTTCCTTTCTGATAATAATACATAAGTGTATAATAGGTAGTGAAATGAAATCTTGAAAGAATTTTTTATGAGAATAAAATAGTTCTATTCCATATTGTATATGTACATAGATAATAACAAAGGAAGTGCTCTTTTGAAATACGAAACTTCCTACAACGACGTTTTGTTATTGTGAAGAGGTGCGGTCCTAATCTAATTTCAATTGAATACTACCAAGAATGTAATAGATATAAAGCAAGATTCTAGGAAAAACCGTTTGTAAATTAATGTTTCACTGGGTGGCATTTGTAATGGGAAATTCAGATGAGGCGGATCGTACCAAATATATGATTGATTTGATATGATTGGCAACCATAAACAGGTCTACCACTTAAAATTCCGATTGGAGTCTATAAATAGTTTTGGACAAACCATTTTTATAAGGGCGATGTTGTACGAATAAGACAGATTGTTTTTCAAAAGATAACGAACTTTCGAGTATTTTCCAGAATTTCCTAAAAGTTTCTAAAAAAGCCAATGCTCCAAAATTTTGTGAAAAATTCTGGAAAATTTTAGAATGTTCTCAAAAGTTAATAATAATAATAATACTTTCTATATTTCCAAATTTTTTCGAAATTTCCTCAATGTAATGGACATATTCTTACTCGTACGACGCTTCCGCTCTAATCGAATTCCAAAAGATCATTTTTATTGCCGTACTCCCCATATCTTCGTACCTAATTTTTTTTTGTAAAAGAGTGTCAATCATGAGCTCATACTTGGCACTCGTTTACAAGAAATTTCATACACTCAAAATATTTCAAACATCTTCCCACTCACTAAAGATAACACAAACAAAAAATTCAAACTTAACGTATATAGGGAAACCATAACTAACAATCAATAAATTTCTCAGAGACAACAATATAAATGTATCATACAAAACGAATAATAACCTTGGCATACATATAAAGAAAAGAAAATAAGAGTTTAAATCTTACACTATTAGAATCTAATGAAAATAAAAAATATAAAAATACAGACAGATTACTCAATGACCAAGTAGATATAAACCCCTCATCACTATTAAATCTTTTCCCCTCACTCTAATGCACCACCCTATTTATAAACATCTACTCTTAGGTAGTTTTAAGTAAATTTTGTACTTTTGAAGAAGCCACAGAGTGTTGGCGAAACACGTGTTATGTTTATTTAATAAATTGTGGAAGTTAACAACTGTATATTTATTTCCATCAAGTATCCGCTAATTCAATACAATCGAATTTCAAAAGATTATTTTTATTGCCGTACTCTTTTTTTTTGACACCCCATATCTTCGTACCTAATCTCTGCAGTTCCAAATCGAAACCTTCTCCTTCGTGGATAAGGGATGGAGAGCTACTATCCCATATAACCCCCATCCATGTGGGGTTGCAGGGATAGCGGTTTTATCATATGTATTGACTTACTTTATTTACAAAATGTCACAATGTGTTTGTCACCGAAATATTTCTTTTTATGAATTTTTTATTGATTCGTTAATTCATGTTTTACAAAAGTACTTTATGATTAGTCAGAAGAATAACTTTTTAATCAAACGAATTAAAGAGTGGTATAAAAAGTAATGATTAATAAAATTTGTCTCAGATAGGGTATGCTGTACAAGTGTATAAATAAATACCAGATACATTTCAAGTAGTGCTTATTCATTAATGTCTAGATATTAAATTAGACGCTAATTAGTAATGCAACTTTAAAACGGTCGATGTACTTTCTACATTCAGTGATTGTTTGTAGTGATTTATTGCGAGACATAAAACAAAAATTCAAACGGATTTAAAACGTCTAATTTATTGTAAGTGTTTCAAAAAGTTAAATAGCTACTTAAATCATGCCGTCTAAGGATCACTTTTCAATGCAAATATAATCGTTTTCATTATTTATTTGCCAACACTTAAACAAATCATTCATCATCATTCTAATTATTTCACTGTTTGTTAACTAACATATGCGAAGAGGACAAATGAAGCGAAAATTGACAAAAGAAAAGACAAAAAAATAATAGTCCTTGTGATTTTCTGCATGACTGCTTTTTCACGTTGAACTCAACATTCTGGAATTTTAAAGGTTATTATGCCACAGGTTGACAATTACTAATGTATTCGTTTGTACAAACACGACTGCAAAAACCTTTTTCATAGATAGAAGAAATATGCTAATTGTAAAATTCATTCTTATTGTTTGCCGTTGTGATTTATATGGATAGGTACTTACTATCCACATTTCATTATATTTCTGTATTATTGTAAGTATACGGCATTAATCATCAGCACTTTATGGCAGATTAAAGTTACTTTTACTAAATCTATAAATACGCAATGGCTTTTTAGTATTGGTTGCTATGTTTATGACCACTAATCGTGGTAACCTTAAACGAAATTTGCTCGAGAAATTAAAACTTTAATATAATGGATAATGGTCATTAAATCGATGATGGTATAACTTGTACATTTATGCATGCATTGACTAAATAGTTAACGCTCCTCCTCCTGACAGTTTTACGAAGGTGTTATAGAAAATTACAGATACAAGTACATACACCTACAATTACCGCCTTCGAATTAATTATACGTACATTTATTAGTACCATTATAACTGATATATATATTAATTATAGGTACATTTATTATTATTAATGAAACGTGGATTGTTTTTGTTTCTTGCAATCTTAAAGACATTTTTTGTTAAAAATTGTATCTTCGAAAATTGGAATGGAGGCAAAAATATATTTTTAATATTTGAAGACAATTTGACAGAATTATACTTGATAATTTTATTTTGCTCAAATTAAAAAAATAATAACTTATTGTTAATAAAATTTGAATGGTATTTGGAGAAATCTCATACAAAAGAACACAGAAAATCGATTTACCCGCTAATTTATAAATACAATAAAAAATACATAAAATATACCTAGCTTACTTATTCATTTACCTGCTGGTGTAAATCGCCAGACAATGCAAAGTTAGAGTCGATTGTAGTCGACAGTCTTGAGTATAAGATAATATTCAAATGAGCATTCCTCAGCTATTAAGTCATTGTGGAAGTATTTACTTTAAAACCGTATTTAGAGTGAAGGATGCAGGTAAAGTTTACCTACCGACAGTCAGGTACACCTACTTAATTTAACATTATTAAATGAATATCCATTACTGCAATATAAAAAAGGAAGTAGACTTTTCTTAATTATTTCATTTTTACATGAAACCCTGTACCTGTACATTAACTTAGATTTTATATAATTTCTACCAATATTAAGGTACGTACAATCGGTTTTTATTTCCCATCCTAATAGAAGTTTGATATTATTACGCTGGGAACAGCTCGATCACTCTCCCTACAGTCCCGATCTAGCGCCCAACGACTACCACATACCTATTCCTGCATTTGAAGGAGTAGGTGAGATTAAGTCGAAACGACCGTGTTATAGTGGATGTCCAATCAGGTAGCAGGCTTTTATGAGGATGGGGAAACAAGAGCTGATTATGGGCACAATATGATAAGTGCCTTAATATTAGTAGAAAAGTAGATTAAGGTACAGACTATCATGCAAAGATAAAATTTCTAAGAAAAGTCTACTTCATACATCCCCGGTGTTTTCTTACTATGCGTTAAGAGTGCATCGTTATTTAAAAGATAATTTATATGTCCCAAATTTCGCCACATTCGCCTTGCTATATTAGACAGTTTCGTCGTAATATCCGATAACTTTATAAACGATACGGATTATTTTGAAATTTTGTAGCAATAATATATGTTGTTATACCTATATCAGATGTCGGTAAGTATAAACGATACCCACTACATGTAATTTATTGTCGTAAATAAGTTTATTAGTATTGCATTATCTATCAAATTACTAATTTGCAAAAAAATGAGTCTGACATTAATCGATAAAGGTATAAGGTATGGGAACAATTATTATCTGTACCGCAAATATTATAATGAATATTAATAACACATTATGTTTAGATACATATGCGTATATTTTTGAAAAGCTTTGGCCGTTCTAAATTTACACTGGTCTCAATTATCTATTTCAACCACACGATACGATAATAAGCGTGTATGCATAATAACCATTTTATCTATTAATAACGTATGACCAAATCACGAAATAAATGTCGACGGTAATTTTGACCATTCCCATGACACATACCCATTGAAACTTTCGCTGTATATCTCTGTACTGCATGTACATTTATATGGTTTAATCGACATTTGTGTTTAATACGTAAAAGCAAGAGGATGTTAAAATTAGGACAAAAAGACGGCGGGTTACGCAATAACGCATTACCATTAGTATGTTGTATGAGTTGGCAAAAATATCCAGAACAATATTGCAACCATTAAGTCGTGGTGTTTGTTATGTGGGATCATTGTGTTTTATAAAGTTCACACAAGTATGAACAGAGTAATTAATTTCCTAATTGCATTACTTTTATGAACGAAAGTTGTATAACTGAAGATGACGCATATTTCTTTACCTAATTACCTACATTCTACATTGCAGGGGCCTTTTTAGGCCATTTCATTTATCCCAGTACAAAAAAGTGTCGGTTAGCTATTCTATTTCACGTGGTGGAGTAATTATTAAAAAACTTTCGATTAAAATATTTAGTTTGGTTACCTATTTTTAAACGCGATAATATCGAATGGTGTCGATGTGAATGTAACGTAAAAATGTGAATTTTTAAATAATAATGAAAATTTTTTGGAGATTTTTTAGTAAAGGTAAATTTACTTAAATACATTAATGCGATTTGTACATACTACAGATTACCTCAAATAAATGAGGAATTTATTTATGTAATGCCGAAAATCGAACCCGGGCTCTCGTAGCTTAGTGGTACGAGAATTGGCGCCTAAAGCCAATGGTCTCGGGTTCGATTTCCGGTGAGGGCGTGACAGCAATAACAAAAAATAAATTCCTCATTAATTTGAGGTAATCTCCAGTAGGTAGAAATTAATGCAAAAATTGATACCACATTAATGTGTTTAAATTATTAAAACTCAAACATCTGACTAATTCATGTATGTAAGTCAATCATTACATTCTTATTTGCACGCCTTTGCGAAAAAAAACAACGGTACCTATAATTATGTCGTTTATATTACGGAAAAGGTCTTGTTACCATTGTTTATTTGTTTATTAATAATTATAATTTAGTGAGTATTTTTAGTAACATAGTTCGGAAAGGAAAAACGAAATCCTCCATTGCAAAAGGAAAGGAGGTCGTCAATTTGAAAATTTGCATAAGCAAACATTAAATGGAAGGCGAGAAATGAGTAGATTGTAATAACTTTTTACAATGGCAAAGCGTTTCATCTGTGCAAACAAAAGACACGTGTACGTTGTATTGAAAATACACACTTGACACTTCACGCAATTTATACGCACATGTGCGGTTTTCACTTTAGGTTAGTGCAATTACTAATTAATATTGAGATGTTAACAAAACTATTACGCATTCACAGTTTTGGTTACCTTTCAATGTAAATATTTGTACAGACAATACACATTTCCTTGCATTTCATAACCTACGAAAACAATTGAAATACTTAGGGAGTAGGTAGTCTTTTAGAATAAACATAAGAAAATTTTAAGTTTTACTTTGTTGGTAGTTGGTGGAAGTGAAGTAGCAAATTTATGGTTAATAATATGTATAATTGGCGTGAGACAGTTTAGCCTTTATGAGTGTTTTTTTTTATAAGAAAAAAGGTTTATTATTTACGCTGTATATTATGTGTAAAAGATTTATTTTGTAATTTGTAATATATTGATCATTGTCAGTAGATGATTATAGGGAAACTATTTGTTTACCGCCGTTGCATATAAAAATAGTTTATTTAATTATAATGGAATTATTTTCGCAATCTTACATTTATTTTAAATATTCTAATTATTAAGTTGTTTACAAGATATTCAATTCTGATGGCTAGCGGCTCTCGTATAAAATCAAAGTGAAAAAAAGAGGATGTAATTAAAGGCGCCCAGCCTACATAAATTAACACAACTATCTTGATAAATTACAAGGTACTGATATGTGTATTATAATTATTAAAAGAATATTAAATCTCATAATTATTAAAGAACAGTAATTACATATTTTCTAGTAATAACATAATATTGATTGAGTTAATGATAAGATCAGTATTAACTTTTACGGATTTATTATATATTCTATTATTTTATAAAATTTATCAAAACATAAAAATCTGAACAAATTATTGTGTTAGATTATATTAACTAACTATTATTAATATTACGTATATTACAAAAACAAATTCGATTTTTATCCATTTGTTATACATTATTTAAATATATGAAAACCTTGCTGGACACGCAATACATTTGTTATTTTTACAAAGACAAATTGTAATAAGATGTTAATGAAAGATAATGGAAAGGCTGATGTGGAATGAAAACGCTTATTATAACGTTTCATACGATGAAAGAATTTTAAAAAATCCAAAATTTAATTCATGCCACTACATTTACAACAAGGATATTCTAACTCTGTGATGTAATAAAGTTATAAGTAATTCCTGTATATAACAGGCGGGCTGTAAAGTTCGTAGGCTAGCATAGAAAAAAATATTTTTCGAGGGCGATACAACGATTATAGCGGTCATACAATTTTTCGATGCCATTTTTATAATACGATTTGTCTTTAGCCTCAAAATAGGCTTCAGTTTCGGCGATTACGATTACCTCTTCATTGGCGCGAAATTTCTGTCCAGCGAGCATCCTCTTGAGGTCTGAAAACAGAAAAACGTCGCTGGGGGCCAGATCTGGAGAGTACGGTGGATGCGGAAGCAATTCGAAGCCTAATTCATGGAATTTTGCCGTCGCCTTCATTCATTTGTGATACGGTGCATTCTCTTGATGAAACGGCACTTTATTTTTCTTCAAATGAGGCCGCTTTTCCGCGATTTCGTCTTTTAAACGCTCCAATAACGATACGTAATAGTCACTGCCTATGGTTTTCCCGTTTTTAAGATAGTCAATGAATATTATAGCATGAGCATCCAAGAATACTGATGCCATAACTTTCCTTGCCAGCCGACTTTTGCGTCTTTCCATGCTTTGGAGTCGGTTCATTACGTGTAGTCCACTCGGTTGACTAACGATTGGACTCCGGTGTGAAATGATGGAGCCATGTTTCATCCATCGTCACATATTGACGCAAACGCAAAAATTCGGATTTATTACAATTGAATAGCTCCAAACACTGCTTAGAACCATCGATCCGTTGTTGTTTTTAGTCGATTGTCGATTGTGAGCTCGCGCGGTACCCACTTTGAAGGTTAGGGCTAACCAAAAATCATATGGATTTGATACTAATAATGCCATCTATGGGTCAGCCTATGAACTTTTCAACCCGCCTGTTACAATATGCAAACCCAACAAACACCCTCTGTCCTCTGTCCATGATACCTACATTACCCGAGCTAAGTTCAATGACCTTGATATTTATCCGTTTATTAATTATGTAATTTCAATCGAAAGGCCACTTACCTAAAAAAAATTAGTCCTGTTTGGTCTCCTGACAATCGAAATGTCATCGTGAAAATTGCAAAATGCCGTTTGACTACAGAAAGATAACGTTTCTAAGTGATTTATTGTTCGCGTTAAATCCTAAAAAACTCCTATCACTTAAAGCGTACCTTTTAATGTCACTAATATCTACTTGAAACAGGTTTCTTTGTAAACATATGTACATATACAAAACTTGCAATTTTAGCTATCTCATACATTAAGGAGGCTATTAGTTAAGTTCAACACTTCCTCATTCATACTTGTTTTTGAAATAGCAGGAAAGACAATCGTTAAAGATACATTTACCAGTACAATGTCAGAGCATTAACAAAAAGGAAGGAATATTGATTAATATAGTGTTTGTCAAATATTTTAGAGACACCATCTGACCTGCGTTAAAAATAATATAAAACCTTGCTAAGTGCTTGAAATTTGCTCATCAATATCTATTAATAAAAGAATAATTAAGAAGCACAGCTTGTGGCAAATTTCTATGATTAGTCATCGGTTTTTGGACAATGAATGTTATTAATCATTCCAATCAGATAATTGTACGAAATATAAAAGAAATATTTAGTGTATGAAATAACAGGTCATTCGTATAGTTGTAGGTCAATCGACAATATGACCTTCTTTGTAAGAACTGTGTGCCTACTTATAAAAAAAATATATATTCTGAAACAGTTTGTATGTCCATCTTAAAATTGCTTACATCTGATTATATTTAAATATTAGGTTAAGTAAGCATTGTTAGGGTAATACATGTATACGCACCATGAATAAGTATAGTAAATTCCTCATTGGAAATTACTAATTAGACAAGTGAATAACGAGTTTATATAGATATATGTATGTATTGTAATGGTTGAACAATTGGTTTGTATCACGAGTATTAAATGGTATATAGCTGCTGTACTTATTGATATGATAAAAAGGATGAAGAGTTACACATTTGCCATTTGCCCCGATTTAACTGCCTTCAAAATTAAAATGACGATGTTATAAATCGTTATTCAAAGAGCCATATGGCCGTACTACAACACTTTGAAGCATTTCTAAGCTTTAAAGGAAGATTCAAATATAAAACTGGGCCAAGTCAAATAAATCTGTTCGGATTTTCTTCTGGTACAATCTTCTTTTAAATTACGAAACTGTACACCAATTAAGATAAGTTCTTGTGCAACAAAGAAGCATTAAATAAATAAAGTCGTATAGTTTCAATGTCATGCTTAATAAAAGAATGCGGCAACTTAAATTTAAATAACACAACACATGGACAAGCATTGCTGGAATTACCATCAGAAGGGAATTTATCATTCATTGCTGATCTATAGAGATGAGGTAATAGACTTTTTTTATAAATATATATATATATATAATTTTTTGCACTTTTTGTGAATATTTGTTTCTAAGTAGTCCAAACTTTTAATTTACTAGCAATTTTAATGAAACCATAATCGATATTAAAGTGCAAATGTCAACGGAATAGGAACTAATGTTATGTAAAACTTGCTCTTAAAAATTTCGTAATTCACTTTAATATTTATTTTGCAAATTTTTAAACATGTCGCGTTTGTATTTACTGTTATGGGTTATTCGGAAATATTTTAATGAAATTGTCGTGTTTGATTTTAATTGCTGTTTATGATTTAACAACATTCTTAATTTTTGACTTTTTTCAATTAATAACACCTTTGATTACATTGGATGAAATCTTTTATGTACTTACAAGAAAAGTTTTTTAAATACGTAAAAAATAAAACAGTAAGTAAATTGTTGCAACGAACCATTTATTTATTCAACAATTGTTTCGACCAAAAAGAAATTATCAAGAGTAACAATTCACCAAAAATTGAAAGTCTCAATGTAGAAAATGAAAACTTTTAACTTATTGTGAAAAATTCTTTTAAAAAATATTTTTGGACTTTTGTTTTGGGTTGTATTTGGCCGTAAAGTTCTGCGATCTCTAATCTTGTATAATTGTTTTTTGTTGTTATAATGAATCGTCTTGTATGATGTGTGAAAATTACCACGACTCGTTTTGCATTGAAGTCGTGCATCAGATATGTAGATGGTCGTTGCTCTTCCAAGTTTGTTGTAATAAATCTGAAAGTGCTGTTTTATTGTTTAGTAGATAAACTGCTACCAGCTGATAAGCGACGTTATGTTAAAAACAAAACCAGTCACTAAAATAGATACCTATCTATATATATATAGGTAGAAACAGTTACCATTTTTAATTCTACATTGAATTAGACAGTATTTAGTTTTTCCTAGGTAATAAAAAGTTATTTTTTCAATAAAATTTTGGTTTAAAGACGTTTGAGAATGTGTATCAATATACAATTTTCAATACTGCTCGTTACCTTATTGCGTATGACACTCACTCTGAACAAATCATTCATTATTCATAGAATGTGTCTATCTATAGAAAATTAATGTGGGTTTTTAATGATTAATTTTTTCTACGAAATTTTCTTTTCTCTAGTATTTGCCTATCAAAGGACATAGTCGCTATATTTAAGGTTACAGGAAGTTGCATAAATATAATGTCAAATTTATATCTGTAGGTCTTTTATAAGGTGCAATACACAAAGTTCCAACAACAGTTTTTACCTAACCACTATAATTTTTCCAATACTAAAAGAATCTTTGAATTCGAATGTAATGAAAGCTTCAACTGATTTAATTTAAGATTTTTTGGATACATTTTTATAATCTCACTATATTGATTAAAAATCCACAACAGTTAATGTCACTAGTATTGAAATAATGTCTTTTTTTAAGTTGAACGTTTAAAGGTTGTTTTTGTACGGTTACGTTATGATATGTTAATTTTGAGATAAAATGAAATCTATGAATATTGCAGAAAGGCATCACCCAAAAAAGAGGACAAATAAATTATAATTGACCTTAAGTGTTTAATTCATATCTTCGAGAGAAACTGTGCTTATTTAAATTTTAAATATCGAAAAGTTGACTACAATTTTTACGATTTTAAGTCTATCACGAGATAATTGGATCTAGCTAGAGCATTTTATCTTTTGTTACATATTGCATGCTTCACTGTTTAATTTTATTTTTATATTTTGTTACGAGAAATAAACTACACAATTTCGTAAATATCATTTTTAGGATGAATTAATGAATAGTTATACAGAGTGAGTCATAGAAACTGGCTTCCGCTTTTTAAAAATTTTACATAGTTAAAATTATTAAATCAGTTGAATTAATGAAAAATTTATATAACTCGCTCAACCTCTGAAGATGTCAGCTACAGATACTTTGGCGAAACTTTAAAGATTGAAAATCATTTACAATAGCATTTAACATACAAACCAAGTATATTGAAAACATAATTAAACTTCTTTAAAAAAAAGAATAATACTGTTGTTTACAATAATCTATGTGCTATAAGTGAAAATAAAGTTAATTAGTAACGCAAGTAGATTTCTCGTTGTGTGAATGATTGGTGTATGAAGTTAATAAAAAAGATGTCATGACTGATTAAAATGATGTATATTAACGGTACTACTATTTATTTTTTATTTTCTTTTTCCCACGGATGTTGATATTAAAAAGTCATTTTCTTCAAAATGTTTGCTGCAAACAACACACAACTGAATATTTTGACGGTGTAAAACTTTCACGCCTTATTGCGTTCAACCATTTTTTCTTTAATTCGGGATCCTTAGGGAACCTTCACAGGAATTACAAACGTATCAGTGTGTCTTATGTTTAAGTTGTACTTACACATGAAATGAAATGGAAGAACCTCTAGAACTCTTTTCACGGTAACCGTATGCACAACAATATGTAACCATATTGTTCTAATGTTAAACTAGTTTTATATTACTTTAACAAAAAATAGTTCATAAAAGTGTTCAGAAAATCATATGTACAAGAAAAATAGTGTCGCACAAAATTTATTTGAAATAACAACACTTAACACTTCAACTCTGCCTCAAACTTTCTGAGTGATGTTACGAGCGTTCTTAATAATTCTTGCGTTTCTGTCCCCTAATTCGCAAAATGTGTTGCCTACCCAAATGGTATCACTTTATAAACGCAAGGCGCAGTCTAGTTATAATCACGTCTCTGGTTCAGCCCAAAAAAGTTAGTAGCTGCTAAAGTTTAAGTATTTTATTAATTGAAAAATAAATTATTAAGAAATAAAATAAAGTAATGTTTACACCAATTTTTTAGTCTACTCGACAATTGTTTCGGTACATACTACCATATTATTAATAGTGTTTACTTAATACTGATACTCTTGATAATGGTAGTATCTACCGAAACAATTGTCGAGTAGACTAAAAAATTGGTGTAAACATTACTCTGTTTTATTTCTTAATAAGTTATATATTATGTTTCACAAAAAGTGCACGGTAGAAAGTTTATTGTTCAGAAAAATAAATTAATAAATATTGAATTTGATTGTAAGTTTATATGTTGGTATAAATTGATTAGTGACTGAAATATTTTAATGTTTTCCATTTTATATTTAATATGTATGTATAAACACGAAAACGTGCTATATTTCTTCGGCAAAGAAATTCCCGAGAGAGAAATAACTTATTTCCCACGACTAGAACTTCCACTGCGCGTATAAGCTGACACAGGTGACAGACACTTTGCAATTATTGTACTTACGTACAGCGCAGCGTTCGACATTCTTCTACTTCTTATAAAATCACTTAATCTTTGACTGAACAATTTATAGGTATCTACTTTTATACGTTATTAGCGCTTGTTCACTAACTAACGATAAAACGACTTATATTCTATCCTCTTTCTATACCGTTGACAATAATGAAACCTGACTTCCGTATCACGTGAAGGCATTATCGCCCAATCCTCAACCCTATGCGTGACTTTAAAAACCTTTAGAAGATTTGAATTTATCGTATTTCATATTGTCGGTGGGTTTTTGTATCATATTGTATTGTGTAAATCCACCCTTCCAACAACATTAACTTAAGGAAGGTTGAATTATCAGTACCTACAAAGTTATCACACATTTAACATTGTAATTGAGTTTTTCTTTCGATATGTCTTTACCTGTAGCACTTCGTGACCTACTAGGTACTTACGCTAGGATATTCTAAAAATCAACAATCTTTTGTAAAAAAAGATAAGGTCGATTGTCATAGGCAGTATCATGTGTATGAGCGGAGCTGAGGCTGTAGATGACCTTGGTCAGCACGGAAATTCATTAAAAGCTTTCAAATTAGCAAGATAGGCGGTACCATTAAAATGTCAATTTGCATTGATTGCTGTCAAACTTACGAGCATAAAAACGTGGTGACAGCATTTACTACTGTAGCAGCGTGCTTGAGATGGGAAATGTATCTGGACATTCTTTCTCGCTCTAACGCGTCTTGATTGAATCTCCCTTCCCCAGCGGTATCTCTTTCTACCAATTAGGTCGTGTAAGAGCGAGAAAGGAGATCCAGATATTGTTTCTATCTGAAGCACACTGCTATTATTACATGCTGCCTCTATTTATTTATGGTTCAAGCTGCCAAATGAACTATTTTGTCTGTTAAATCGAATTTTCGGCTCAAAATAGGGCAAAGGCTGTGAAGTTCGTCATATATATATATATCTTTTCTCATTTACAAAGTTATAAATATTTCCATCAAACTTCCGTTATAACTTCAAAGTAAACGAATTCGATGTGATTTGAGCGCATCGTAAAACAAATAAGATTAAACAATAGAAATAATGGTAGACAGTGTGTGTGTCTGCCATTTGACCTCAGAAAAAGTGCAATAATGGCAATTGTGTGAAGCTTTTATCGCATTTGACCGTTGTAGTGTTTACGTTTCGGTATTAAACACTTCATCCTGCGTTTCAAGAGTAACTCGACCGTTACAGTTTCAAGTAAAATGAAAAGCTAGCCAACGATAACTTATCATATAATTATAGAATTGTAATAGCCATCTGCTTTAACTAGCTGGCCAAGGGACCTAGACCGCAAACTTTTCAAGTGTGCACTTCTTAAAATTCATCAAATACCGCATTAAGCGTGTTTATACACAAGACTAAATATATATAATAAATCGCAGTGTGTGTTCCACAGACGTAAACGATTTTAATCTGTCACACTAACATGAATTATTTAAATCGGTTTATTGTTCTCGGTATCTATTTATTCACTCGATAATATCTTCAATTTGTAAATAAATATGAATACATAGTACCTAACTACTTCTATAGTAACATTATTGAGATATTGCGTTTGGACTAATTATTTAACGACATACAGAACGCATTCTATCTTTCGTACACACTGGAACGCGTGTGCTATGCAGCATTAGAAGTTAGCTCTCACTTACGATCACTATACTCGATTGCATTTAAAACGATGTAATCCTTAAATACCAAAAGTTCGTAGGCTAATATAGAAAAAAATATTTTTTTTGATAGAATTTAATTTTATTATTCAATATAGTTCCCTTCGAGGGCGATACAACGATTATAGCGATACCATTTTTATAATACGATTTGTCTTTAGCCTCAAAATATGCTTCAGGTCTCTTGAGGTCTGAGAACAGAAAAAAAACACTTTTATACGGTTGATTTTCCTGGTGCAAAGTCCGAATAATGTTTATCAAGCCAAGCCTTGGTTCCTTTTTAAAAGTTCTTTCATTAAGAATGCTATCTATAACTCAGATACTAATAGTGCAACAGCTGCCAAATTTATACACGCATCTTTTGAAGGTTAGGGCTTACTAAAAATTATATGAATTTGATACTAGTAGCGCCATCTATGGGTCAGCCTACGAACTTTTCAGCCCGCCTGTTACATGTAGGCAGTCTACAATTAATACTATAGCAGCGTGCTTGAGGTAGAAAGTGTATATGGACATCCTCTCTCACTCTTATCTGCCCTGATTGGACCACTCTTCTTCAGCTGTATCTTTCTACCAACAGTCCTATCCTATCCTATTCTATCTCAAGCACCTTGTAATGGTGTTGTATGCTGCCTCCATGTTTTTATGCCCTAAGATAAGATGTAACGTAATACAATCGTCGGGCGTAGCTTACGTTGTATTTTCTATATCTATAAGCGAGTTTAATGTGCTGTTGGTTCGTACAGACTATGTAATTTCAAACTGTTAAAAATTTTACAGTACCTAGAATATGGTTATTTTGTTTCCTTATTCCACTTTAATTCGAAATATATTTATTAGTAGACAGTAAGTTAGTTGTATATGTATTTTTCCAGGAAGAAAAGGAAGAGACCGACAACGACAATGATTTTCATGATGAAGACGAAGAATCGGATGGTAATAATGATGATGAAGATTATGGTAGTTGGCAGGCAGAAGAAGCGCCACAGCCGTCCCAATACCCATACCAATCGCAATCCCAACAATCACCTTTTACACAGTTCAAATGGGACACGTTTGGATCGTGGCATAGTGTTGAAAAGGCTCGAAGACAACTTCTTGAAAATTCAAATAATCGTAAGTAATATTCTAGGGCATTACTAGTAAACAAAAAGAACAAATTAATAAATTCTTTATATTTTCCTTAAGTGTATTTCATTATTGTAAAGAGTAATAACACTCATTTCAATTTTTTTCCTGATTTTGTGATAAATAAATTTTGACAGAGACTTTTAATGAAGTATCCTATGTTTTTCGATTAATTTTGTTTGTTTTCAGCTTTAATTTCATTATAATTTTCGCTTTAACGCCTATGAAAAGTTGGCAGCGTCACCATAAACCAAGTCTAACTTTTGCCCAAAACCCTTCCTCTAATAATTATGATCTGCGCATTGTTGACGATCTGTCGCGACATGAACACATCGCAACACCACCCATTACATGTAACATATGCGGAATCACAATTGTTTATTTTAAGGGAACAACACACAAATAGAATTTCACGAGCAAAAATTAATAGTGGAGTAGGATATAGTCAATTTCAAAGAACATCGGACATTTTTAACTTTGAATATACATGACGAAGAATGTTGTAAATTCTTATATATATATATATGTATGCATATATTGTGTGTCTACTTATTTATTTTTATTTATTTGAAATAAATTGGTAACAGTGAATGTAAATGGAAAGTTGCTACTAAAAAAGAAATTATTTATCTTTTACAATTTTTGTACGTTTCAAGGACATCATGATCATTGGAAAGTTGTTTTATAAAAATGTAAAACCTATCATCTCGAATTATAGAGTACAATTATGAATATAAGCATTGTACCTAATCGGGAAGCGTAATATTTCAACAATTCTATATTTACTTTTTTTTATTACGAAAGCTAGTGAGGAAGGTGTTTGACATTACTATTCCCCAACTTTAGTTCTGTTTAAAATACGACTAAGTATAGCCTTTGAATGCCAATCGAGTTTCTGTTGCAATCCGCCTTGTTCCTGTTTATAACTCTGAAATGCTTTCCAAGTGAATATTTTACTTAAAATAGGATGAATCTTAACTTATACGTTTACCCAAATGGAAAAGGCTGCAACGTACCAATCGAACACAAAACTACTGTACCCACTTTCATAATAAAACAAACTTAAGTACTGATATTTTCTAAAATTAAATTCACACGCGCTCGTGCAGCTTCTATCATTGTTTGAATAGATTCAACATTTAGGTGTGGATCTAATTAATATTATTGATATTAATTTTTACCTACTACACATAACTTCAAATTAACAACTGCTGTGCTGTGACCTCTCGTAATTTAGAAAGTTGTTAGGGCATTGGCGTGTAAAGCCGATGGTCCCGGGTTCGATTTCCGGCGAGAGCGTGTCAGCAGTAACAAATTAATTCAAAAATTAGTATCAACACTAATGTATCCAATTAATATATTTATTCTCTTAATTTAAAACTAGGTTTTTGTTATAGTGGGCGAAATAAATAGAACAATAGCTCTGCAACACGTCAGAAAGATATTTTACGAGAGCAAGTGCAGGGTTCCGTATGCAAAAATTATTTCCGTTCAAGACGTCCATCCTGACAGCCGTAAAACGTACACACCCCGATGCACAAAACTGTACAGGTGTGCAGAAGACACCGGATGTTGCGAAAATCACCAAATTTGCGGTATGAAGAACCAAGAGATGGTGGAACTGTATTTTTTTGTGAGTATAAAATAATAATACAAAAATTTATGACTCGGCACAATTTATTTAATTAAATTTATTATTTATTAAATTATATCTGTAGATATTATTAGAAATGTCATTTGGCACCTCTCATAGTCAAAAGTTAGAATGATTTAAATATTCCAAACGCGACGAAACGATGATAAAATTGCAGCGGGTCGCATTCTGTACCTTGCGTGACGCCACAATTCCTACTATTGTAAAATAAATTCATTTGTTTTCACTATAAATGGTATTATCAGAACTACAACGCGGTTTTTCTTTTTTAGTAATGCCTCCGTGACCAGATATAAAAGTTTTTGCTGATGTTAATGTACATGTTGTGTGTTTACATTGAACACGAGTTTCTGTTCAATGATACAGTTTTGTGTGCTCGCCATTACCGTTGCACACAAGAGGTATCATTAGTGAAGACGAAGCATGGGTGGGCCAACAATGATGATGAATATGTATAATCAGATTCAATTGTTCTTGTTCCCTTTCGGGCATAAGACGACAAAGATAATTACCCGAGTTACCTTAACATTTGATCGGAACAAGTCAGACGTGGACGTTCGTGGAGGTTTTTTTACAAAAACCTTTATTTCGTTTCTAAAAATTTCTTTTTAATTTAAGTATGGCCTTCAAAAAATGTGTTTTACACCTTGTCTTTACATGGTGTTACGAAATGTGCGTCTACCTAAAAACATTTTATGCCAACTTTTCACAAAATAAACGAACGAAGACTGCCGATTATTTATATACAGTTTACAACCAGAAATTTGGGTCACATGTGTAAATGCCGAATGGGGCAACGCACCCTGTCTAGTGAAATGAATGACTTGGTTTCTAACATTGGTGATATTTATAGAAAGTCGATACACGGTCAAAACTAATATTCCAATTTCGAAAATTTAGGAAGAAGTATAGTATACATTTTGTTTAATTATTATTATATTAAAATATAAATGCGATTTCTCCGAACAAAACTAACTTCTGTGATTGTAAATACACACTCATCACTCGTTTACAGTCTTTTTTTCCTTCTGCAAAAAGATTTGCTGAGTTTGTCAGTCGACACTTTGCAATTTTTAATTTCACAGTAAACAAGATGTTATCACTTTCATCTCGGTACTTCTACTGCAGTATGTTTATCTTATTAATAAACCAGTTTAGTAATTACCTGACGAAATCGCGAATCGACCTCATGCGACAAAAAGCTAATGAAAAACTTGTGTTAAAATCTTTTACCTTTTGTTTATGTGAGATGGAGCGTATTGTTTGTGTATCATTGCAACTAGTTGTTTTATTTGTTTGTTTGTTTCCCGCTCAGTTTAATTCTAAATCTAGCGGTTATAATTTACGAGAATTTTATTAAACGTTAAATTATTTTCACATTATTTAAATTATCAACGAAATGCGTTAAATTATATTAACGGAAACTAACGTACATACGTACAATACATAGGTTACAATTCACATGTTTTGTTCGTTAAGGCGTAAGTGGTAAGCAGTAAAGGTTTAATTACTATTAAGGCCTCTTAACGATACAATAAACATGTTTAATGTTAAGGAACGGCCAACCAATGTCATATTTAAATTTCGTGAATTTGTAGTGTAAGGAAACCGTTATTCTTATTAACTCCTAAAAGAATTTAATCGTAAAGAACAAATATAAGAAAGAAAATAAAATTAAAGAGTCTTCTGTAAAATTTGATATTTAATAGGTCGGAAAAAACTAAAAGGGACTCGACCCTAATTATCACAAGTAATTTTAATTTTTAATCCACTTTGAGTATGGGCATTACCATAAAGACAAAATGCTTTCCGACTGTTTATACGATTTGTTTCAGTTTACTTGTATAAAAAAAGTATTATGAGTCTTGAATATAAGAAATAATACATATGTTGAGTTATTTATAAAAAATAAAAAGTAAGTTTGGCTTTAAAATAAAAGACGGCTCTTTTCAGCCTAGCTCCTCCATCCCCAATTACGAAATTCTGAGGAAATACATAGTTGAAATACCGAAAATCAGAAAGCATTCGATTGGTAAAGTGAATTAATCAATCACCCAATTGTAGTTTATAGAGTATAATTTCGAAGATCGGCATAAAATAATTTCTCAGCTACTTCCCTGAAGACAGTAAATGAAGATGAGTCAGTGTGCTAATTTGCTTACGCCGCAAGTCTGGAATGCGAAGTCGTTTGTACATTTAAAGCCCGAGTTGATTGAACTTTTTTTTTGGATATTAAGCTACATGAATCCCCGTCGAAAATACTAATTAAGTAATTATCTATTAAGTTATTATGTAGGGACTTTTTTCCTAAAATCTATTATAGGACAGCTGTTCCGTTGTAACGACTAGTTTCATTTCTTTGCATCTTGTTGGATCAAAAAGATCAACTTTTGATGGTCTTATATTTTCATCGACCAATATTGCGAAGAATGCACATTATCACCTCTCGTGCGGCACCCACTTTGTACAAAGCTTTCGCATATCCGAATATTCATTCACGATATGACCAACACGTTCCTTTGATATCTTTAGGGTCGGGTCTCAGCTATCTCAATCAACTTCACTTTACGGTTATCAAAAACTATTTTGTGAACTTTTTTGATGTTTTCGTCGGTAACAGCCTCTTTAGGGCGTCTGAACTGCATTGCGTGCATCGTACTCAGTGCTCATTTCGCCTCGTTTAAATTTAGCAAACCACTTTTCTACGGTTGATTTTCCTGGTGAAATGTCCGAATAATGTTTATCAAGCCAAGCCTTGGTTTCAACAGTATTTTTTTTTTCGCCAAAAAGCCAAAAAGCAATGCTTTATTAACACACGAAATTTCTTTTTATCTATTTTTTCAAAGTAACAAAAGTTCGTTTCCTAAAAATGCTATAACTCAGATACTAATAGTGCAACGTCTGTCAAATTCATACACGCGTCTTTTGAAGGTTAGGGCTAACTAAGAATCATATGGATTTGACACTAGTAGAGCCATCTATGGGTCAGCCTACGATCTTTTCAGCCCGCCTGTTACTAGCATCTAAAGTTAAGGGACAGCTTTAAATAAAATGGAAGCGGTATTAACAAAAGAGTAACAAAAATATTGATATCCAAGGGAGCTGAAATAAGGGTTAGGATTGAATTTGAATATTGTAAATGAAAAAGCGGTAGAGACAAAACAAATAATAGCGCAGGGCCGAATCGCCTTTAACAAAAAGAAATCACTTGTATGTTCACAAACGGTTAATTTGGAAATTACAAAATGAAACATATATATGTATATATAAGTGTATGTTTGGAGCACGGCTCTGTACGGGTGCGAAACGTGAACGATGGGCGCGGCGGAAAATAAAAAGTTTTGGAAATGCGAAGATTGACTCCGGATAGGAAGGAGTGGTGGAGATGCGTGTCCGGTCCCAACCAGTCTTCAGACTGACGACCCTAAGTAAAGATTCCAATAAACAATCAAAGTTTGGTTTTAAAAATGAACGTATGGAGAGAAAATATCACGTTTTCAGTTAACTACTGTTTAAAAACCAAACAAAGCATTGGTCTTAAGAAGAACAAATAGGTGAGGAAGGTAGCTGTTCTATACGTATGTACGAAACGAATGCGTGCTTAATAAATTTTCCGATTCATTTCCATGTCAAATCGGTTTGATATTTCGTTTAGACCGTAACATACTTTTAAAAATTTCTTACGAAGTTAGATAAATGTCTTTCTATTGTTACTGCAGCGGTCCTATCATCCGTTACATCAGAACATTTTATCATGAATACGTACCGGTAAATTGTAAGGTCAAAAAGTTCAAAGACGAATCGTTTGTTTTATGATGGACACATTGTACAATATCTCAAACTTGGTTTCGGAACTACTACTGAAAACCGCAAAAAGCGTGCCTGCCAAATTATAAATCACAATCGTTGTCGTGGATATAAGAAGAATTTGTACCAGGTGACATATGAAAAGAGTGCTTTTGGTATTAATTGTAAAAGTATTCTATCTTTTTTACAATGAATTATTATTTGATTTGTTTGTTTAAAGTGAAAGTAATTTTTGATTGGTTCTTTCTTTATACAGTCAATGGAAGAACATGGAAAGTGTATCGTATTATACCGTACGTAATAAATGAAATTATTATTTTGTTTCCCTTTAACCTCAACGATTTCTATTTCTTCAAAAGACCCTTATTATATACTACACGTAGAATGACTCAGCTTCCCTAAACCAATAGGCACCTTGCTATGAATCATACTTGCATACAATGGCGTTAATAACGATTGATAATTTCAGAAAATGTCATTTATAGCTTCCATTGTGTCACTGTAAATGTTAGGGGATGACCTGTCGTCGTAAATAGTCTCATAATGTCATAGTTTAATTCTCCTAGTACGTAGAGTACGTAGTAAGCTATAAATAGAAGCAATGTTAACTAATTCGTTCGTTATACCTCTTTAAGTTAGTAATTACATACTTAAATAGTTTATTTTCGTTCAACTACCGCTTATTTGTGCAGTTTACGAAAAATTAAACATACTACTTTAAACACGCATAACTACTATACTAGTATAAAATTAGCAATGTCTGTTCGTTCATTCATACATTCATTCATTCATTCCTACATGTATTCTTATGGACAAACACGATACGTTTGCCTTAATTCAACACAAGAGTTTGTTTCCACAAAACTTCGGGCGTGTGCCTGCCGGAAGTCTAATTAAAACTATTGTTTGATTTGTAGGTACCCAAGAATTGTTTGGATTTTATAGCATTAAACGAATGAAAGTTGTATTATTAAACACGCAACAAATAATACAGTAATACTTTCCTTTATTTCTCTTATTGATTTCGGTGTTAAATTTACCAATTTCAATTTTGAAATTCCTTTAAATTATGTTACGCAGTTAAATTTTCGTAATAACTTTGAATCTCTGAGTTACTACTTTATAATATCATTATTTAAATAATTTTAATTTGTATCCCTTTTTCCTTTAGGCGACTACAACTACAGACGAAAATAAAATTCAAATAGACATTATTCTAGTAAAAGAGATTGATTCATCGGTGATGTATTTGTGAAACATTTTAGAAATAATGAAAAAATACAAAAGAACTGCTTTTAAATGTTTCAAAGTTTTATTGTATAAATTCTACATATGTTTCAGGTGATTAGCCCTTTCTCAAGAGTAATGTGTTACTAAAGATGACAATTGGAAGTAGGTCTTATATATACAAACAAGTCTACACATTAATAGGTATATGTGCGAACATTATAAGTGATTCCTAAATATTGGTTTACGACAAGTTTCTTTAAATTCTAGCTGATCATTAGTGATGTTACATTTTTTTAACAATGCGCTTTTTATTTCTATGTGTTCTAGTAAATTTAATCTTTAATACAAACAACATTGTTAAAAAATTGTAATATCACTAATGATCAGCTAGAATTTAAAGAAACTTTTGTCATAAACCAATATTTAGGAATCACTTATAATGTTCGCACACATACGTATTAATGTGTAGACTTGTTTGTATATATAAGACCTACTTCCAATTGTCATCTTTAGTAACACATTACTCTTGAGAAAGGGCTAATCACCTGAAACATATGTAGAATTTATACAATAAAACTTTGAAACATTTAAAAGCAGTTCTTTTGTATTTTTTCATTAGACATTATTCTGTAAGAAACTGCTTTTCTTTCAAAATGACGCATTATTCTATACTGTTTATGGATGTTATATTGTAATAGAATATTTGTTCCTTTCATGTGCCTATTGCGAAAGAGAGCGATTGAAATAAATATAAGGAGACTGTGGTGATTGAAATAAACAAAAGAAACGAAATGGTCTTACCCCAAACTGACCACAACACTCTTTGCAAATGCGTACGCAAGACGCGTTGAAAATGTTCACGATTAGTAAGTAAACGAAACACGTGTACGCATTTGCAAAAAGTGTTGTGGTCAGTTTGGGGTAAGACCATTTCTTTTCTTTTGTTTAAGAGAGCATTTTTTTTTTGATAATTAATATTTGGAAACAAATAATTTTTTTAAACATTTACATCGTAAAGTAACAATCAACAGCTTGAAAATGAAAATAAAATATCTAGGTAGACTATTTTAAAAAAAGTTAACGTTGTTGCGATATTTTTGCTTCAGTTTTAGTAGGCAAAGACGTACATATAGAATGATTCTTTTTTTTTTTTTAGATTAAAACCGTTGGCGATGAAGGCAATAAAATAGAGAAATTATCTTTTTACAATCACACGGAATGTGCCTGTTTAGACAGAGCCAACGCTACCGTTACAAGTAGACCAATTTCTGAACCTGGACAGGGTGACATGCCGAGAAATTCAGGTTTATCAGTATTACGTTCCACCAAATTAACACCAGCGGAAAATATAAAGAGGTACAGTACCTACTTACAATAATATGGAAAGCAAACATTACGACCAATGTAAATTTTGTGGTGCTACTTTTTTTTTCAGGTGTAAATGTCCTGCCGAATACAAACCACGTTTCCAACATTATTATTTAAGGTGCCATTGTGATTGTTACGAAGGGAATGTAGATTGTTTACGAATGAAAAGAGGAAATGAATATTTTTCGTTGAAAGACAGATTGTAAGTGAAAAATGAAATTATTTTGGATGGCCAAATATGGTCGTCTAATTAGGCACCTACTTATTGGTTTTTTGTTTCAGATGTATCAAACACGGTCAGTGTGGAACACCTGCTTGTGAATATGGAAGCTATCAGCATAATCTTGGGAGATGTCCAAAACATCACGAGCAAAGAAATAGTGTCGATGATTAATGATAAGTTTATAATTAAACGAACGGTGGGTGATGCGTTGAGAAAACTGCCCAGATACTTACACCTACCATAATAACGTATTTCGATCGTAACCAACATGAGGTGATAATAGTGAAATTGAAGAATATTTCTTTTTTCGACCAAAGAACGAAAACGCAGACACAGCCCTCTCTCCCCCCACCTTAAGTGTTTGTTACATTATTATAAAATGTACGTATGTACAGTACTTAGGTACTACTATCATAATAGTGTATTTGTACCATACGAATGAAACTAATGTTATATGTACAGTTAAATGCATGAAAATTGTCCTGGAACAAACTTTTTGCACTTGACGGTACATATATGGTACCCTAGTCGAACGATTATAGTATTTTATTTTTTACTATTGTATTTAGGTGTAATAAAAGCATCCTAATCTCAAGGGTGCACTTTAACTCGAATAAAAAATATTCGTCATATTTGAATATTGCTTTTTTTTATATGTTAACATAAAATTAGATACAATACAGTGTACCCTCGAATTTACCTCACAATATGTTCTACTGACTGTGATGAATAATTTGAATATTACAAGTTAAGCTTAGATAGACTAATCTGCATTTGCGTTATTTTTGCAACCCGCTTGCACTGGCAGAGGACCGGCGGCCACGCACCTAACTCTTCACTTGGAAATTTATTACGTATATTAAAGCAATTACAAGGACTATTAGGTATATAAAATGATTTTATATACTTTCTGACTATCCTTGTAGTTATTTTGTCATTTACTTCACGTATTAATACTTCTAAAAGGGCCAGCGTCGTAAAATACGTCAAAAATGACCACCTTTTTGTTTTATTTCTTTTAAACCTCCGATGTTTTTTGTTGATACGTACTATTTTTGAAACACGTACATTTATGAACGATTTGTCTGTTCTTTTTGACTGTTTGAATGTAATACCACACATTCTCAAATCTGTTTAACTAGTTAAGATTTATCATATGTGGAAGTTCCCTTAATAACATAATTGGGCAAATCGTAAAATTTCGGTGAAGTTAAATGGCACGTGTAGGTTTTTAATTATGTACATCCTTTTTAAATTTTCATTATTTAAATACCGTATCTAACCACATATTTATTAGGTGATACGATAAAATCCACTACAATTGTGTCCGGTGACTGTCCACAGCAGCACAATGTTTTCTGCTATATTTTTTTATTGTGTTTTGTGTTGTGTCGATGCGCAAAATATTTCGAAAGAACAAGAAAATATTAAATCTATCGATTACAATTTTCTAAATGTAAATTCTAAATTTAAAGACAATAATACTTCGAATCGTGTAACAAATTTTGATAATAAGCTTTTCGACAGATTCCCATCGATTGGTGGTCATCAGGCGAAAAAAAAAGTACGTAAGACATGAAATATTTTGTTTCTCGATTTATCCGTTCGTTTTATTCAATGTGGTGGAATATTTTTTCGTACAGTTAAAAAACGACTATACATCTGCGGCGACTTATTTAGACGAAGAATGGAATGTAAAGTTAAAACAAAAAAAAGAATCAGTTCCGCTTTTAATGATGGAATTATTTGAAGCTATGGATAAAGATAAGGTACAACTTACAAAAAAATCAGAAACAATAAGATGTTTTTATGGTACCAAACATAAGAAAGAAGGAATACTCTTCTTCAATGTATCCAGTATAAAGAATTATGAGGAAATCATTGATTCTGAACTTGTTATACCAAGGTTAAAAAAAGTATTATTTATTTAAACCATAATAATTTTTATCTAAAACTTTTATCTGGCTTGCTTTATTGTCTGTCTGCTACACCACTTGAAAATCAATTTTGAGCTAGTGCCTGTTATCAAAACTGAAAACTGGCTGAAGTTTTATATGCTTATTATATGCATCTGATGCAATATTACTTTCACTCAATTTTTTTTTCAATTTTGTATCGATAAGGCTTTTAAATTTTGCAATTCCATAATAACTATTAGAACAAACTCGTTTTGGTTGTAAAATATTTTTATTTTCACTACTATGATCATTTCGGCACACAGTGCCTTCTTCAGGTGGACGATTTACATTGCAAATCCTTATATACTAACTTATTCATCTAAGGGTAGGGGTACATGTTGGAAGATACTTAAAATTTATTAAATATTTAATAAAGGTGAATTACATACTTCTAATTGGTCGTTTAGAGCTAAACCTTTTTTATAGAGTTTGTTTATTTCTTATCTTTCCAACAGATTAAGTTTCATATCTTTGTTTTCTGTATGAAGGATTATTATTATAGGAAATATTTCAAAAAAATAGGAAAGCATATTTCAAAATTTACAGAAGCAAAAATTTCGTTCAAAACAAATAGTTCTTTAGAAAACATTATAAAAAATAATAAAGCTGAAATATCAGGAATTTATTTACTAAAGTGTGGAAGTTGCGAGAAATCGTATATAGGACAAACTGGGAGACCATTTAAAGAGAGAATTAAAGAACATTTAAGCAGTTTTAACAAACAAAATACTAAATTTGCCTATTCTGAACATCTGCAAAAACAAAAACACACTTTTGACGGAAATTTTAAAATCCTTCATACAGAAAACAAAGGAATTAAACTTAATCTATCGGAAACATTAGAAATAAATAAACTCTATAAAAAAGGTTTCGCTCTAAACGACCAATTAGAAGTATGTAATTCACCTTTATTAAATATTTAATAAATTTTAAGTATCTTCCCAACATGTACCCCTACCCTTAGATGAGTAAGTTAGTATATAAGGACTTGCATTGTAAATCGTCTACCTGAAGAAGGCACTGTGTGCTGAAATGATCATAGTAGTGAAAATAAAAATATTTTACAACCAAAACGAGTTTGTTTTAATAGTTTTTTAAATTGCTTATGTAACAGATAACACATAAAACGATAACATAAAATAATTGTAAAATTTTATATTTTAAACAGCAAGTTGTTATTTTGAAATAAACTAAAAAGCAAAAACGATTAAGTATAAAAGTAGTTGATAGCATGTAAATCGCATTCGTTGTACAACATTTTTAAAAATTAAAAATAAAATAAGTAGAAGAAAAACACTGGCTTTCGTTACACGAAATTATTTATTAAAACTCGACAAATTTCAAATCAGTAGCAGAATTTATTCCTTGAGAATGACCTGAATAGGTGGAAACAAATTTGTTGAGTTTTAATAAATAATTAGTGCAACTAATATTATTTTTAATTTTTAAGGTAGTTACGTACAGAATTTGTGAAATATTTAAGCACATTATAAATGAATATTTTTGCATAAATTTTAATGTAGTAATTATCATAATCAAGTCAAATTTGCAGCAGTTCTTTCATAAATGGTACAAACGGTTTTTATCGGGAAACGATAATCAGACTTTATCAAATTCTCCCAAATGTTAATACCGATTTCAACAAAACTATTAACGCCGATCAACATCAACTACTCACAGTATCATATGTTAATACTATAAAAACGAGCAACCAGGTAAGAAAAAAAGACGTTATTTTTTTAAAAATGACGATACGTTATTTAAGATTTTTAAAATGAAACAAGCTGTTACAAATTGGGTAAAAGGAGCTCCAAATCTTGGATTACTTATCACAGTTAGTGATATAAACGATAATACAAAAATATTACAACCAACGATAAGTGACAAACAATCAAAACACTTAAACCCTTTCTTAATTTGTTATTTTAAAAGTAATAGTCGAAAAGGTAAATACTAACACGTATTAATTAAAAAATAGGTACTTATAGGCAATACTTTTAACGGTTTCCTGATTTTAGAACATGCAAACATCAAGTTGAACAATGTTGAAAATAATATCATCGAAACGAATGGAAAAAACTCGTGTAATAAAAGACCACTTTTTATAAACTTTGAAGAAATTGGATGGAGTAATTTTATCATAGAACCTCGTGGTTTTATGGCAAACATTTGTTCTGGTACTTGCTCACTAGGTTCCCCTAATTTTATAAATTATGTAAAATTTCTTAGTAGTTTGCGTATTCTGGAACATGTAAACTGCGTTCCAGATCAACTGGACTTTCTAACGCTCATGTTCTACGATTCATCGTATAACATTGTTATAAAAAAATATAGGGACATGATTGTACGATCCTGTTCATGTAAATAATTTTGGTATTGTACGCAACCGCTTCAGTCATAAGTATAAGTATAAAAACCATTTAATAAAAATTATGAATAAAACAACAGCTTATTTAATTTATGTTTTTTTTATCACTATTGTAGATCTTTTTATACCTTTTTGTTATTTACGACACAATTTCGTTGGTTGATACATCAACACAATTCCAGATTTACAGCTGTCGAGCCATTATCCATTTTGCCACGTAAGTAAACTGCTGAAACAACCGTTGTCGGAGTTACTATAGTACTAAGACGATCAAGGTACTTCCGAATAGTCGTATGGGGGCTTCTACTTGTATTACCTACTGTAATAATATATTTGTACAATGACGATACTTATGTTATGTATTGATATACCTAAGTGTATGAAGCTTAATTAATTGAGTTCCTTCAGAACGACAGTACCATCAATTACTTCTTGCTCTTGTTCTTCTCAGCGTTTCTAATTATTTGTATTTCGAAACAAAAGTCGAAGGCAATCAAAATGAAAGAAAAAATGACCTGATATTACCATGTCTTTGTTTCGAATTGATTTAGTTTTTAAAATGGTTACATCTCTGAAACATGGTCACCAGATGAACGGGGTCCCTCGATGGTTGTGGCTGTCTATCATACACGCAAAATTCTGTAAATCTTTTACAGTCTTCGGCATTTAATTCGCTGAGCAGTTCAAACTCAAACAGAAGATAAAATATTGGAATTAGAAATAATTAAAATGATTGCAAATTGTGGCCTTCTTGGCCTGACCAAACCAAAACTGGTAATTGTCTAATTACGCTAATAGCGACATCTTTTCTCCCTATCAATACATTTCATTAAATCCGTAAACGATACGAAAAAGTGAAGTATCACTTCTTTTATTGCGAAAACTTGGATTTTTCGTTATAAAAAGACGCAAATCCAATGTTAATGTTGAGGTATTACGTAAACTAAAGTATTAGTACTTATAAGTATATATACAACCTATTAACTATAAAATACAACGTGAAATATATAGTCTCCAATAGAAATATTTGAAACCGAGAAGACTGTTGTCCCAAACATACATACAACCAACCTGTAACGAATCGAGACCTGGGACAACAGAACCACAACAAAATATAATTGTAACGAAGATGGAGATTTAATCAAATACACCAATCAATCGATATTGAAAAGAGAAAACCTTTGGACGCAATATTAACGATTTTTGTGTGATTATGTGTTGTGTTATTATTTATTTATATCTCCATAAACCAGGTAACGCGTTTTTCCATACTATTTTATACCACTTGTTACGATGTAAAAATTTAGCCCCTCTACTATATATTGTGTGTTAAGTAACTTTTAAACCAATAAAAATTTTAAAATATCGGAATGATAAAAAATAAATAAGTGCATCTTTTTAATTAATTAAATTCGTATGAGCTTGTGCGCAGCATTGTAATGTTCGATATGAATATAAAAATATACTAAGTATATCTGAGTTAAAATAAAGTAAAATGAAATTGGACTCACCCCTAATACCACACACTGTTTAATAAACGGACACGTGTTTCGCCCACTTCTTGTCCGTTTATTAAACAGTGTGTGGTATTAGGGGTGAGTCTCCAATTTCATTTTACTTTATTATTTTATTGATTGTACCACGTCTCCTTTGTTCTATTTGAATATTTGAGTTACGTGACACGGAGTTATGCATCAACCCCCCCCCCCTCCCATGTAACATAAGAGTATACCCCTCTCCTATCCCTGAAAAAGGTTACGTGGTTTATGGAAGTTTCTTTAGTATTATTTATCTTCTCAATTCTCCATGATAATCGAAAATCTGAAAAAGAAAAAAGGATGATGTGTTAGTAATTTCGTTCAAAAAAGCATTTTGTTGGAAGTAATATATTTTACATACCGTTAAATGCTGAAAGAAAACCAAATACAGATTAGTAAAGGTTAAAAAATAAAAATTTAATGTCAATTTACGGGCAGTGCCGGATTTAAGTGAACCGAGGCCCGGGTCTAAAATTTGAAAGAGCCCCCCCTTAACGTTGAATATTTTCTATCGAAAATGGTTTAATATATAAGAAACGTGGTAGTTGTTTGCCTTCAGTTGTTATAAAATAATAATTGTGTATTAAACCAGTTACGTTAGACGTTTTTATATCTATACGATAATAATAGTACTGTCGATGATAAAAAAAATGTCTCAAACCCAAATAATTTTATTATTAATTATTAGCTTTTAGTACTTAGAAGTATTTAATTTTCAGTATTATTTCAATAAAAAAAAAAAACTAGTCTTATGAAAACGAGGCCCCTATTCTCTATGAGCCCCAGGGCTACCACACCCTCAAGTCCTCTGCCCTCCTAAAGACGACACTGCTCACAATTAGTACTTACTTACCTCTTATCTGCTTGGTATAATTCTATTAAATTAATGTTGTGAAAAATGTGTAAATGTACTATATCCTTTATTTTAATGTGAAATAGTTAGTGTAAGCACAAGTGCTTTTTTTTATATGAGTAAAATTAAATAAAATTTTTAAATATCCAGTAATAATTAATGATCAAACTTTCCAAAATTAGTTTACAATTTTAAATGTTTTGGTAGAAACGAAATTATAAAAATGCAGCTTTAAAATAAATTAATATTGATGGTTTTAAATTTAAAATAATGTAACTTGAGAATAAAATTTTGAATAAAGTGTTGGGTCTCATATTAGGACTTTGTAAATGTGGCAACAGTGGCAGCAATTGAAGAACGAGATTAAATTAAAATTTTGTGAACACTTGTACCAAAACTACAATAGTAAGGGAAATAAATAATATGTTACCTACAATCGTAAATTTAGAAATTAACCATTACTAACAAAAAATTAATGCATTTGTGGAAGATAATAAAATAGTTAATAAAACGGAATTTCTATTGATTTTGTAAAAATTTACTATATTATATTATATATTGCAACAAATTTAATTAAACATTAATAAACTTCAACTGTATTTTGAAAGATTACTATTTTCAATTTGATTATGAATGTCATATTAACAAATTAATTATTTTATAAAGGAAAACTTGGCGCCAACTTTGAACCGATTCACGAGCCGCCACTGCTATGCCAGGCGAAACGATAAGGTATAACCCGCCGCTATACCTTAACACTTACACTAACACTTCTTCACTCCACTACACTACACTACACTAGCTGAAAAAACATCAAATAGACCCAACGAATGACAAGTATACATGCAAATACAATACATATAAAAAATATTAAATTGTACATCGTGTATGATACATATGTGGAGCACAACACCCAAATGACAGTGTGGACAAACCGTTATTATATTAAATATTCTCCATCTTCAACCCTATCACACCAAAAGACACCAACAATTAATATAATAAGGAATAGAGGACCTAAAACAGCAGTTAATCATCATAAAACCCAAATTATAGAGTTTGACGTCACACAGGTGCCGTACCTGGATCTGTCTGTGTCCCTAATGCGATGGATAATAGAACGACAAAGGAGCCCAATAATACACTAAATTACAGTTTGTAATTTATCTTAAAGGGCAGAACCACCAAAATAGCCCCAAAAATATATAAAAACAAATATAAAAAAACTTGTCATCCAGGTCTATTTGAAACAATTTATTGATTAGTGACTTACTTGGAGGCGTCGGCTAGACCTCAATGGGGTTCACCGAAACCTTTAATCTATCCAGCGTTGGATGTCCAGGGTCCTCATCCTCTCCACGCTGGGCTGGCTAGGGCTGGGTGGATACGATACCATCCATATCATTCCAACGACCATGCCATTTCGTCTTATTGTTAGCCATCGCGCACAAACACATTCACATATTCACTTCACTTCAATACCGACCGCGAACGTCACCAACTTTTCGCGAAGATATTATTGAAAAACACCTTAACGATCGAATAAACAACACTAAACACACTTGCATGCACCTAAAACAAAAGAAAAAACCCTACGTCAATATTTCTGAACCATCGTCATCTCCGCAATTCAATAAACTCTTTTATAACTTTCAAAAGTAGAATTCAACTCTAAAACAAAAATTAATTTTTAAGTTTGGCAAACATCCTCTTGGATGAAAAATAATTAATATATATATTTATATGATCGCAATTATTTTTTGTGAGCTTTATTAAAGTATTTTTGAAAAGTAAATCAAATACGCGAACACCCTGTATTTCAATTTAAATTTTGGTGACCTCTATTGTTACTCATACTTATTTTGAATATCTGTGTAGCTACCTATAAGTTTTCGTTATAGTGGAGGAACGGCGTCAGATGGCGTCGACTCCAGTAGGGGCCCCTCATCGACCACAAACCGGTCGAGGTCACGTTGGCTATCCATGATTCACGAAGTCGTTGGTGTGTGTGTCGCCAAATATGTTTTTAAAACCAAGAACGACGTCAAACGGTTTAGAATTAGTTTCAAAGGACTTTCGGACCTCAAGTAAGTATATTAATTGTATTTTACTCATTTAAATAATAAATTTTATTATTAGAAACGTAGTTAAGGCAAGTGGGTGTATTTCATCTGTTTTTCAATTGTTTTGCGGCCATCATCGCTAGTGTGTTTTGAAATATTAAGTAATATTTATCCGTTTCAGTTAATAATGGAACAAAATTGTTTGTAGTGGGGCTGAAATCATCCAAGAATATGACGATGGGTGCTAGGAGAAAATTTGAAAGGGTGAGTTAATATAAATTGCACTTTATTTATTATTTAAGGATAATATGATATTTTAGAGCACTTTAAGTATAGAAAGAAAACAAACTTTCGGTGGAAATAATCAGTAAATTGGGTATGACTAAAGCACAATGTTTATTTCTTTTTAATACAAAACCAAACTGTTAAGATTCCTAACATAAAAAAAACTGTAATTAATAAATGTTAATTGCAGTATTTATTAAATCAGTAATCATTAATTCAATGAAGATGGAATCAAGAATATTTTTTTGTGTTTGTTTTTTTATTAAGTACTTATTTGTTTTAATTTGCATTCTGGGAAAAAAAATCCACAGAAAAACTATCCACTTTGTTTTATTTTTCGTGAAACTAAGTTTTGTTTTTTTTTTTAATAAAATGAAACCATAAAATTGAGTTTATTACATAAATGATTTTTTTTGTGTATCAATATGAAAATTAGTTTTTTTTAAAGGTAAGTGTATGTAATGTTCCTAATTAATGGGGGTATATTTTATTTATTAATTTACACAAAAATAATACTTTAATTTTGGCCTTTCGACTAAAATTTAAAATGGGTTGTGTATTCAAAATATAAGTTTGCTGAATATTAGTATGTACCTGCTTCAAATATACAACACAGTGTTTCTCAAGTTTTTGGATTTTTCCAGCTTCATAATTTTAAAAACAACTACACCTTACTAAATTATCTTGGTCAATCAATTTTTTACACATTAGATGTTAAATGAACTCGTATTAGAAGTCACTTGTTTCAAGAGAAAGCATTTGCTTTTGTTTAAACATTAAAAAAAGTAATGTTTTTGTATAAATCATTGAAATAAATATTTTAAATTCTGAAGAAGTCATAGTTCAAGTTCACAACTGCACCTGTTCATGTTACATTAACATTAGTAATAATCAGCTGATTAATTAGATACCAATACCTCAAATTTTTATGTTTTTACTTATGTACAAATATGACTGCAGCGTACTACTTATTTAAAACACTTTAAGGAAACAAAAGATTGCAGGGATTGATAAGAAAAAGAAAACAGGAGAAATTGTTTCATTTAATTAAAAAGAATCCACTGTCATTAATTTTATCACTGTGAAGATATAATGTACGTTATACAGACCACTAAACTTTTCTTTTTTTCACAGACCATTTGGTTGGTAAGGCATTCTATGTGTGAAGTGCCTTAAAGCCAATGAACATTATTACAAACTGAGTAAAGGAGACGAAGACCTGACATTAACGGTAAATATTTTTTCATTCTTATTATTAATTTGTGCCAAGGTAATAAAATAAAACAAGTGACTACCAGAAACATTTGAATAAGCACTTCATAAATTGGGCTGCAAGTACAGTTCAATTATTAAAATATAGGATGGAGTCTATGGATGCTTGATTGAAATCCATGAGATAAAAAACAATTTGTAAATGTCAATAACTTTTATTGTACTTAACAATTGTGTCGTCACACTGTAACTTCTTCGAAAGTAATACAAGTATTATTATTGTCAAGTACAATAAATGTTATTGAAATTTACAATATTGTGTTTTTTATCTCAATTATTAAATTTAAAAATCCTACCTTTTTGTTGATTGAAAGACCTATTTTTGCCTAAAAATCTTTGTTTCCTTTAAATTTCTTGCCAATATTGTTGGTAAGGTTCAGAAATTGTAATAGAACTACAACAATAAGAAGGAAATGGGCCCCAAATCAACACTAACTTGTTGATATCTCGTAACTACCAGTTTCTAAAAAAAACACGAACCTATCTTAATTCGCCTCAAAATATCGTAAAAAGTCGTTTGTTTTTGATAAATTAGATGACATCTTACGAAAATAAATGTTTTTGTGGTGAATAATTAATAAAAATCCGATTGTTTACTTTGAAGAGAGGTACTATCAAAAACACGAATAAAAAATAAATTTCCGTAAAAACCTACATGCACATCGTAATCAGCAATATTTATTGATTAGATTTCGACATTTACATAACTTCCAGCACAATTTTTTATTCAAAAATATTTAATTTCTTACCTCGGAAATTGAAATAATTCATTTGACGGTTATCGTTGTAACATGAACATTGCGCAGGCCCACAATAGAGCCAACCCTTACACGCAAAAGTCGTAGTTAAATATTTCGTATTAAAAAATTGAAGAACACGTTCTTTTTTTTCAGAATGTAAGTAAATATGAAACAGAATTAAGTGGTTAGAATATTATCTTCACCAATATTTATTTATTTAATTTGTTGGTTTAAATAAATAAATGGTAGTTGGGATAATTTTCGAACTAATTCTCCTCAATTTATATTTATATTCTGAAAAAGATGCTGATAACAATAGTAACAAATCATTTGCAGTGTATACATTTGGGTAAATAGTACGAAGCTGAAGTTTTTCTTTTTGAATATTTATTGAATAATTTACAAGTACTTCGGCCACGACCTTGAGGAAGTACTTACTATCAGAAATACTAAGGAAAAAAATCATTTTCGAAAAAACCTATATGCACATCGTAATCAGCAATAGTTACTGCTTAGGTTTCGACAGTTATATGACTTCTAACAATTTTTTTTTACCCAAAATTTTTTAATTTCTTACCTTCGGTGTGCATCAGCTCACAGCACGACCATTGTTCACATGAAAAATGGTCGACGTCAAATTTAAACGAAAGGCGTGGATTATTTCTAAGCCGACTTAGTTTTATGTATCGTCGTTTTTATAATTAAAATTCAAGAACTAGTTTTTTTGTTTCAGCGTTCGTTTTTAAACGATTTATCAACAAAAAGGCAAAAATCACGCAATATTTTCCAAGGAACACATAATTTGTTTTATATTAAAAAGAAAATTAAATAATTGTATAATTCTTTGCTAAACATTTTAAAAGTGGACAGTTGTTTTTTTTTATTTAATTTTTGTATAAAAGCAATAATTGGCTTTTTGTAAACATTTAAAAAAATTATTATTTACTTGATCAATACAAATGCCGGTAAAAAGAAAAATCAGCGAAACAAGTTACTCTCAATTGGAAAAAGCAAGAGGCTTTTTAACTGATTACTCACCATTATTTATAATACCCACGTACGTATACAGTTGCATCTACTTTTTTATTTTAATTATTTAATCACACAGATAAACGTAAAGCAGGAAATTAAGACTAGAGGTAGCGCGAGTCTGAACCTGGTCTTAGAATTTAGAGATATCCTAACCCCAAATTCCAAAAAAGTGTAATTTTTGATATTTTTGTGAGCAATACTACGTGAAATAAAAGGTCAATATAACTAAGAAAATAGTTATTTCCGACCAATATTTGATCGCTGAACCAGAATCTAATGTTACCGAGAACATATATATACGTTTTGAAATATCTTAACCTCAATTTTGGGGTTGGGATTCTTACAATCGTCATGTGCTGAGGTTATTTATTTGGTCTCAGCGTTGCAAATTATATCATAAATAACTCCTCTTTTGAAATTTTAAATTAATAAAACACAATTTCCACTATAATTTTATTTTTCTCTACAATTGTTTCACCCTACTAGGGCATCTTCGGGAGAAGTATTTACATCGAATGTTACAATTTTTGTCTTATATATATTACTATCTTAGTCTAAAGGGTGGGGAGAAATTTCTACTATTTTGTCTAAAATTATTGAATTGTGGATATTTTCAATTTCATTAAGTATTCTTGTATTATTTTTAATCTGTTTTTTGATTTCTAAAATGTCTAGTTTTTTACTTTTATTATGTTTGTTTAAATTTTGAAATTTTGTTCTAAATTAAATTCATGTTATCTTCAATGTGGTTTATGAATGTTGATTTTTTATTGTAAAAAAAAAACAAAATAGTAGAAATTTCTCCCCACCCTTTAGACTAAGATAGTAGTAATACATATAAGGCAAAAATTGTAACATTCGATGTAAAATTACTTTTCCCGAAGATGCCCTAGTAGGGTGAAACAGTTATAGAGAAAAATAAAATTATAGCGGAAATTGTGTTTTATTAATTATACAATATGTATTAAAATTTCCATAAAGTAGAGGCTGATACAATTAATAACTCCCCTTTTGTTTTCATTTTAAATCTCTGATTTTGTATGACCTGTGTTATTTATTACTTATAATACGCTAGTTTTTATCAACTGAAAGCAGTACGATTATTTTGCTTATTAGTTACTTGTATTGCCATTTATTATTATTATTTTAATAAAAGTGTAAACAGCATTGGAAGTCACTTGTTTTATATAGATAATGTAAAAAAATAGGTGCTAGCATTTAATTAAATAGTTTACAAAAATTAAAACCAAGTCAACATATGTTTTTTTTAACTATATGTAAATGATGTTTTTTTTTTAATAATACAATAATTAGGTACCGAATGATAACAAGTATATAGAACGCTGTTGCTTTAATAAGTACTACAAAGATCACGTTTTTATCAATTAATTAAATACCAGAGTTTATGTTGTTGAAGGTGTACCGCAAAATAAAAACATACAGTAATACATAAAAAATAAAGAACAAACTGTTTATTTAAATTTAAAAAAAACAGATACCACATTGTAATAGGTACAATTTTTTAAGTAGGAAATTAGTTTCACTTCTGCTATTAAAATCTTCTCCATTGTTGTTAAACTTTGTCGTTTCTTGAAGAATTAATTTTGTCTTCTTTGATCTTTTGTAACTAAATAATTAAATTAGCACTAATAAGTCGATAAATTTACCAAACACAACCCAATACCTTACACTATTTGTAGAACATCACTTTTGTTAATAACTAAGAATTCCAATACTAAAAACAATGCACACTGCACAAGACACTACAATTTATGTTCCCTTTTTCAGGCCATATAAACAACACATCATTACATGCTCTTAAGCGACCCAAGCAATCCTAACGAACATGATAGAAAACTCAATAGCAAGAATACCATCACATACAGCTCATGGTAAATAAAACTATTTAACTAAGATCAATTTAGAAAAGTAAGATACCTATCTTTATAAATCTACAATTGATATAATTTCATTTTTCAAATATTTGACTCTTTTTTGTCATCATTAACCATTATTATTTTATTCATCTCTGTCAAGGTAACAGAAATTTAGACAGAAACAAAATTAAAATAAAACAAGTGACTACCAGAAACATTTGAATAAGCACTTCATAAATTTGCAAGTACAGTTCAATTATTAAATTCAAAAATCCTACCTTTCTGTTGGTTGAAAGACCTATTTTTGCCTTAAAATCTTTGCTTCTCTTAAATTTCATGCCAATATTGTTAATAAGGTTCAGAAACTGTAATAGAACTACAACAATAAGAAGGAAATGGGCCCCAAATCAATACTAACTTGTTGATATCTCGTAACTACCAGTGTCTGAAAAAAACACATAACTGACGTAAATCGCTTCAAAATATAGTAAAAATTAGTTTGTTTTTGATAAATTAGGCGACATCTTATGAAAATAAATGTTTTTGTGGTGAATAATTAATAAAAATCCGATTGTTTACTTAGAAGAGATGTACTATCAAAAACACGAATAAAAAATAAATTTCCGTAAAAACCTACATGCACATCGTGATCAGCAAAATTTATTGATTAGATTTCGACATTTACATAACTTCCAGCACAATTTTTTATTCAAAAATATTTAATTTTTTACCTCCCAAATTAAAATAATTCATTTGACGGTTATCGTTGTAAAATTAATATGGCGCAGGCCCACAGTAGCGCCAACCCTTACACGCAAAAGTAGCAGTTAAATATTTGGTAATTTAAAAATTGATCTTTTTTGTTTTGACGTTCTTTTTTTTCAGAATGTAATTAAATATGAAACAGAATTAAATGGTTAGAATATTATCTTTACCAATATTTGTTTATTTAATTCGTTAGTTTAAATAAATAAATAAATGGTAGTTGGGATAATTTTCGAACTAATTCTCCTCAATTTATATTTATATTCTGAAAAAGATGCTGATAACAATAGTAACAAATCATTTGCAGTGTACACATTTGGGTAAATAGTACGAAGCTGAAGTTTTTCTTTTTGAATATTTATTGAATAATTTACAAGTACTTCGGCCACGACCTTGAGGAAGTACTTACTATCAGAAATACTAAGAAAAAAAATACTTTTCGAAAAAACCTATACGCACATCGTAATCAGCAATAGTTACTGCTTAGGTTTCGACAGTTACATGACTTCTAACAATTTTTTTTTACCCAAAATTTTTTAATTTCTTACCTTCGGTGTGCATCAGCTTCACAGCACGACCATTGTTACATGAAAAATGGTCGACGTCAAATTTAAACGAAAGGCGTGGATTATTTCTAAGCCGACTTAGTTTTATGTATCGTCGTTTTTAGAATAAAAATTTAATAGGAGATGAATTGTTTTTTTTTTAACGATGTATGTGAAATTAAATTGCCGAATTTATTCGTTCTTTAAAGGTTTCCAATGAGCATATTAATAAATAAAAAATCTGTGGAACAATGAATATATTTAATGATATTATCTACCTTAATAATAATAAAATTTTCTGCCAATAAAAATTGTGTGTTTTTTCATAAGAGTAGATTAACTTTGTACTTTTGTATGTTGAATCATATATAGGTTGTCCACGATACATTAAGAAAAATTACTTACAATTATGTACAATATATAAAATCAATCACATACTTCCCACAAATTATTTTAAAAAAATCGAGGAAACCATATTAAATTAATTATAATCACTACCTATACTTATTTTTTTCAACGTGTATCATTATGATTACATCTTTTATTATTGTAAGTCCTTGTTTTTTATGTAAAATAATGCTTTATCTACAACATAACACTAAAACTATATTGTACACTTAAAGGGTTCTGCAGGTTGTTTTTTTTTTCAGGTTTCTTGAAGTTCACATCACAACACTCTCAGCCCAACCCTCCCAATCAAGAATCTTTGCAAACTGATATTGAACAAGACCCATGGTTGAAAACAATTAAAAAGTAAGTGGCTTTTTTAATTGATTGTAAATTGTTAAAACTTTTTCAGTCATGTCATAAGCCTTGTTATTTATTTTGGAAATAGCGGTGAAACGATGATAACAAATGAGAACTTTAAAGTACTTAAAATTTAAACAGTTTTAATTAATATCATTTTTATTATTGATTGCAAGTTTTATTCACCTATATTTGTTTTAGGGGAAAAAATGCTAACCAAATGAGCACAAAACAAAAGATGACTATAAAAAGTTGAACAGCAGCGGCAAAACAAGCGACTGTGATATTTACTTTCTTTCGGGACAATTAACCAAGGTTGCATTTTGTTATTTACTACGTAAAAAGAAATTGTCTGTTGTTTTATTTGTAAAGAACTTGTTAGGTACGTTAATTTATATAAAATTTCGTAAAATATATAGAAAAATGCTGTTCATTTATCTATATATCTAGTGTTGATCATATGTTCACCTTCTTTTTTATAGTACTGTTATAAAAAGTAATGCAATTGCAACAAAATGCATTTTTTATTTAATTTAAAAAATCCTACCTTCCGATCCAAACAGTTTTATTCAAAATGGAGGGCAAGGCACCCCGACTTTGCTACAGAACAATTACTTTGTCCAATTCACCCTTTACAACCGTTGCAGTTGAAGTATAATTATAAAGCTGTTTCAAGGGGCCCTTGGAAACACCAGCCATTAGTTGCTCGTAATCATAATTTTCTGCACAAAATAAAATGTCTTAATTAGTGTTAAAATACCTTCAGAAGTAGTTGCAAAAGATAAATTAGGTCGGATCTTGTAATATTAAATAGATTTTTTATGTTAAATAATTTATTTATACTTGGCCATGACCTTGGAAGTGGTTGATAAATATTTTGAAAAGAACAATTAATTTTCGAAAAAACTAACATACACATCGTAATTAGCAATATTTTTTGATAAGATTTCGACAATTATATAACTTCCAGCAAATATTTTTACCCAAAATTTTATTTCTTACCTACGCAATGTAAGGACTCCGCAAAGTCTGCCATTTTGGTTGACTGAATGACTCTTGCATAGGAGCCAATAAGAAATTAACATTATTTCTAGGCACTCTTTACCAAAGTCAGTGCCGATATTTTCAAAAATTAACCGGGAAGGTAAAGTGTTTAAAAGAAAAAGGGGTTTATTTAATAGGGATAATGTAAGAAGGTGGAATTTAGATTAAAAATTACCAAAAGAGAAGATAGTAAATAATCTCGAGCGTTTTTTTTTTTCTTTTTTTAAGGTTTTATGAAACAGTTTTTGTCTAGTTTTCTTATTTTGTTTGAATATAAAATAAAATTGGATATCACGGGAAAAATATGTACAATACAACAAAATACCAAATTTTTTTTCCGACCTTATTAAATTTTCGGGCCTGTTTTAAATGCTACTGTGAAAATCACGTTCAAATGTATCCATTCGTTTTGACATTAATACTGTCCAAATTAAGCCTTTTTTATTTTTTAAACTCCCCGCCCCCCTTATGATTTTATTATATAGATGTATAGAAATATAAGCAGATATAGATTACCTATTTAATTCTAGTACTCTCCTCTCTTATCGCGTCATTAAAAAGAAAAGACAATAGCAAAGTATTTCAGAACAATTTATTTTTATTAAACATAAATTCACATTTTATGTACTTTGATTGATTTCCTCCTCTTTTTCGTTGTTACTTTTTAGTTTTATATTTTCGTTATGAGTTTTATCCAAAATTGGATCAATTTTCGGTGGTAGTAAAAGTTTAATGGGTTGTATAACTTTGCCCTTGTTTATAGTTAAAAGACCGTCTTTTTGTAGAGTTTGCACGGAAACACCGAGATATGTGGCAACACTGTTCGGTGGAAAGATTGTATGCAAACACTTTTGTAAATAAGAAATCAAATCGTCCGCAAAACACATACAAAATCTGCTGCAGGATTCTTTTGAATTGGCCGAAAATGCTTGATGTTCCGCATTGTACAAAACAAGGATCAATTCCGATATGGTGAGAAGAGACTCTTCCAAACATGATGCAACCTCTTCTATAATTGCGAAAGGTAGACAGGACCGTAGTTCATTAAAAACGATCAAAATTTGATTCAAATATTCAGCAAGAGGATAAAATTCCAATAAACTTTCTGGAGGTCGTGCTGGATCAACATCCTTACCTTTCCACATAATATTGGAATGAACTTTATTAATGAATGTAAATCTTTCTATGTTTTTTTCGAAATTGGCTGTTGCTTTCAAAACTGATTCTTTAAAAGTACTTTTTATCGTTTTAACAAAAATTGGTACCATCAAAGACCTAAAGTCACACCCCACGCGACTAAATGATAATCCGAAATACATGCACTGTCCCAAAACCGTGTCCAAAGGAGACACCCTGCGATCCAAATCTTCTTCCAATGTTTGAAGAAAGATCGACACCTAGTGATAAAAGATACTTGTATAATAAATAATTAAACACATGCTGCTATTAAACGTATTACCCTGTCCGATATCCAACTGAAAAATATTAAATTGTAATTGGTTAATTGGTTCCTGGGGGAGGCTAAAGGACCATGTTCGTCATCATTAAATATTGCTTTATACTGGGTAACTATGCTGAATAAGTTAACCCTGGTTACTTCAATTGTTTTTGTAAGATGATGATAAGCTATAAGATCATTTTAATAAATAAATAAATAATCCTACAAATGTTTTTTATATATCTTACGGTCATCATTTGGTATCGAATTTAAACAATTGTTTAGCCAAGTGTTACGTGTCTGTAAAAATTTCATGCGAAGTTCTGATTCGGAGAATATCTCCATTCTTCTTAAATAGGCAACTAATTGAAGACACTTGGGAAGTTGAAGACCTAATCGTAATTGCTCTAATAATTTATTTAACATGACAATCCACAGTTTTTCGACATCATTCTTTATTGTCTAAAGAAAATAACACATTAAATCATTCAGAAATTCGAGTAAAGATAAGTGTTTGAATTTACGATCGGTATTTGCAAGAGTAGGTGAATTTTTTAGTACCAAATTATTTAACAGTGCTTGACAACATCGCGTTGAAAATGTGGAAATTTACAATGACATGCGTAAGTGCGCAAGCGTTAATTTCAAAAGTGTTCGAAATAACGAATCTAATGAGAGTTTGTTTTTGTGGTTGAACACTAATTATACTTTATATTTATATTTAAAGATTACCTATTTCATTTATAAATTAAATAGAATAGGTCTTAGCTATGTTAAAATCAATTATAAACAAACATTTTTGTATACCTAAGTACATTTAGTTAGTAAGTAATATATTAGTAATGTAGTGTCGTGAGTTTGTGAATTATTAAAGTGTGTATAAACTGTTAAAGACTGAAGTACCAGAAAATTTGTCCTTAAAAATTATAACAGGTACATAATGTATAACATTTCTAGCTAACATTAGTTAAGCTCGATAAACAACTCTTCTCATTGGTTTGATCTATTGATGTTCAGTTGTGTCTGATTACAAGGAATTGTACTTATTATGTAACATAAATTACCTACCTTTAATATTTGTATGTCAGGTCGTTTCAAACATAGTCTTCTAACATAGGATGCTAATTCTAATGCATCTTCATAAAAACCTCCATTTATAAACGATTCCATAAGCTGTGGTAGTTCTAGAATTTCAAGTAACTGGGCATTTCTAGTAAGTGTAAGTGAATTGAGCTTTCGAATACTGTTTATATCTTTGGTTTTATTGAGAAAGTTCTCAAATTGTTTTTCAAATTGAGGAATGTGCTGTAATAATGTTCCCAGTTTGTTTTCAATTGTTGTAAATTGTCCAAATAGTGATTGAGAACATTGAGCTGTCTCTAAGAATACTTTGTAGTTTGAAACAGCCAACTCCTGAATCTGGTCTTCTAATAGGTGCTTCTCCTCTTTTAATTTTATTGGTTCCTTTTGTAATTCTTCAGCTGTTAGGGACCCTACTCTTGATATGTAATCTTTGAAAAAAGAACTGTCTTTCCATTCAGCTAGAATATTAGTTACGTTAGGGTTTATAGGGTTAAGGTGTTATTTTTCATTAAACCTACATGAGTATCCATTCAGAAATAGTATATTTAGTAAACGTTCTTCTTCTGATTCCATTTTCGAATTCATCATAAACAAGGCAATTTCATGAATATACCATTAATTAAATAATGATAATGCAAGGTTTCATAAAATGTTTATATATGTGTGGGTACCTACTGCTTTTTTACCCTTTTTTAATTAATAGTCACATTTGTTATTTTTAATAAATAACTACGATATGGGTAGATTAGAAATATATGTATATATCTAATCTAGCATTAACCTTCTTTTGTTATGCGTGTTGCCAACTACAGGAATGGGAATTTCCTAATTACAGTTTTAAATTTTTTGTCGGTATTTTTAATATTTTTGGATTATATGCGGAATTGGAAAATAAAATTAACTGAATACTTTTTAATCTGTTTTCGAACATCCTAAGAATGTATAATAAAAAATGACTGTAGTAGTTAACTTTCTTTATTTTAATAAGTTTAAAATTGAAATTGTTTTATTTATTCAAATTGGGAATAAATTCATTTCAACTTATTATTAAACAAAAATAATTTCATCACTTATGTTTACAAACACCTATGTAAATCAAGTTTCTTAAGTATCAAAAATTACAACATATTCAATTAAATTTACAAATATTTATTATACATTCACAAGCAAGACTTTTTATAATGCACCAACTTCTATAACTGGAATTAACAATTTAAAGGCATCCTTAATGTATGAGCTACTATTTGCGGCCTGAAAAATGTAAAATGCAGTAAAAATAATTTTCATATAGTTATTTAATTAGTACCTCAAAGTAAATATTTGTTATTTGACCTTTTGCATCTACATTTTCCATTTCGTCTTTCGTCATTGCTTTACAAAATTCAGAAGCTATGTATCCAACAAAACTCGTAAGAATAATGGTAATCCTGAAATGGAAATAAATAAATATATTGAACTTAAAACTTTAAAGGTCTGACTTACTGAACCAAACTGTCAGCCTCATCTGCAGTGCTTCTATGTTGTTTTGTTAGTAGTAATTCTGCACTTTTATGAAACTGTTCTACTGCAAATGCTGTTACTTGAGCTAGGGTTTTAATTGCTTTCTCATGAATATCTTTACAACTGAGATTGGAGGTATTTTTCATCCATAATTCAGCATCTTTCCAAACAGATATTAATTTATCATATGATATTAAAATACCGAGTTCGGAAATGCATTCTTCAAGTTTTTGTACAACTTCTTTGGCATCTAATTGTTCATCATCATCTTCTGGCAATTCGCATAATTCCTGTATTTGATCAATGGTCTCTTGTAGTTCCACTAAATCTTCACTTGAATACGACTCAAAAATAGAGCCAAGCTTAATGTTACATTGTTTTGAGAGCATCTCTAAAGCTTCTAAATGAACTAGTCCGTGATGGTCATCAAAGAGTGTTTCATAGTTAACATTTTTGGTATTGGGCTTCTTTTCTTTATTCTCTTCCTGTGATTTTTCTTTTGCTTCCCTTAAAACTTGGGAAAGATTAGTTTTTTCGGAATCGATCCTTAAAAATGCGCGTTTCTTCTTTAAACCTGGGTCACCTTCCTGTAACACTTCCATTGTTTTCTTTCCAATTGTTTCTAAAGTATCTAAACCACCACTGATTACTTTATTACTAGTGCTTTCTACAAGTTTTGTAATCTGAGTAACACCTGTTAGCAAAGTGTCAAAGTTAAAAGCCCTTAGTTGCACTTGATTGTCAGCATCAGCAGGTGCAGGATCATTTATAAAGTTTTCAATTGGATTTTCAATAGAACTTCTTTTTTCTTCTTTAGTCATTTTGGCAAGTTCTTCTGGATCAGGTATTCCAATTCCACTTTCCAGGACATTTGATATTCCTTGTGTGACTTGATTGGTAATGGTTGAAACACTAGATGTAGCTGTAGAAAGCAACGAAGTTACCCCCCAACTGCCCCAATCACCCCATGATCCACCACTTTTAATTTTATTCTCCAGTGAAGTTGATATCAATTCTGGAGTTTTATTTGGGATATTTTCTAATTTTTCATTTGAAACTGATTCCCATTGACCCCAATCATCTTCCCAAATGTCTTTATTATCCTCTGATAATGTTTCTTCCTTTGAGTTGATACAGTTATTTTCTTTTGTTGACAGACTTTCAGTGTTAATTTCTGCTTCCCCTTCTTTAGACCAATCATCTCCCCATATACTTTTATTGTCTTCTAATAATTTATTCTTTCTGTTACCACAGTCATTTTCTTTTGTTAACAGATTTTTTTTGGCGTCAATTTCTATTTCAGCTTCTTTAGACCAATCATCTTCCCATATCTGTTCATCATCTTCATTTTTTAGTAGATTTTTGTTAATGTTAACATCTGTTTCAGTTGCTTTAGACAATTCCTGCTTACTATCTTTAACAGTAACATGATCTACATCACTCCATTGCTTATTTTCCCGTGAGTTTACATCACTACTGAAATTATTATCTTTGTTTTCTTTATTGTCTTGTTTGGTCAAATTGGGAGTATCAGAAGCGTCTAGTTTTACATTTTGATGGAACGGTAGACTATTGTTATTATCTTTTGTTAAAAAGTTTATATTGTCTTTTGTTATACTATCATCCACATGATAATCATTTGGAAGTTTATTTTCTTCCAAACAGGGTGTTCTGCTATTTGGAATCAGATCTGCTTTTACACTTAAAGAATTTACATTTGAAGAGCTTTTAAAAGGACTAGATCTTGGAGGGCTTTCTTCGCTAATATCTTCATCTGCACTTTCAAAGCACTCACTATCTGACGTTTCCATATTTTACTCTATTATTTTTTAATCTGCAACTGATTATGTAGAAACACTTAATAATGAACATGTAGGGCTTAAAAGACTAAGGGGATAAAAATCAGCAAATTTTATATTTGGAATATATTTTTTTTGACAAGTATGGTAATAAGATAATAAGGATATGACATTATTATTTTATAATTTTATATATATGTTTATGTGTGTGTATGTGCGTATTTATCTGACATTACACGTGACATATTCATCACAGAACAATAATGCTACGTTCATGTCAAGTCTATGAGCTTTCAAAAAATATAACTAAGATTAACATAACGACATAAGCAGACATAACCTTGTGATCAGACATGGATCAGACTCAGGAAAGAGGGACTCATGTTTCTTGGAACGGAGAACATACAAATTATTAATCAACTAAATAGATTTAGGTTTAAATTATGAATATTAGGTAGGAATTAAAATAAATTAAATACCATACAGTAACACCTTTAGAGTGAGTGTACTGTACCACTCTACTACTACAGTTATTGAATTAATAAACAATAAAAGCGCCGAAACGCTAACAGAAAGACATCCAAAAGATTATGTTATTTCATATAAAAACTAGTAAATACCTAATCTTAATACATAACATAATGACCGAAAATACTAATAGTCGGATGCTAATAATTCAATAAATATTGAAAATGAAGATGCTTTTTAGTTTTGGGTTTATCGACTCAGAAGTACGAAGCTTTATAATAACCCTTACAATTATTCAACAATAAAAAATATAAAAGTGCGATTTTATTCAAGTTTGTTTTACAAAAGATGTGTAAATTTTAATCAAATATTCGGGAGTTCGTGGAATAATAATTTTTAGAGCTGCCAAAAAATGTTTCATTTCAATTTTGGTTGCTTGAAGATCTTCTTCCAGCGCTTTCATAGCAGCTTCGTGGCAGATCGCATTTATCTCAGCACCAGAGTAACCCTCGGTTTTATTAACTAATTCGTTTACATGCACACCCACAACCTAAAATGGGGCATAATTAATAAAATAAAAAAATAAAACAATCCCACAAGTAGATTTATGTAAATCAGAAACTTACCGGCATTTTTAACAACTTTAACTTAAATATCTCTAATCTTGTATGTGAGTCAGGTAGAGGAACATATACAATTCTGTCTAATCTTCCGGGTCTTAAAAGCGCCTTATCAATTCGATCGGGTCTATTTGTAGCCGCAACAACGGTTACATCCTCCAGTGGAGTGACACCGTCTAGTTCTGTAAGAAGCTGAGCTAAGACTCGTTCTTGAACACTGGTGGTACTTGTAGAAGATCTTTCGCTACCAATAGCATCAATTTCATCGAAAAAAATTATCGCCGGGGCAACTTGCCTGGCTTTCCTAAACACTTCTCGTACTGCCCTTTCCGATTCTCCCACCCATTTGCTAAATAATTCGGGACCTAAACTAAAAAATGAAAATTAATAAGAAACAATTAAGCGGTTATTGTACCTTTTATAGAAAGAAAGTTTAAATTGCTTTCTGTAGCAAGTGCTTTAGCTATCATTGTTTTTGAACATCCAGGAGGTCCAAACATTAAAACTCCCTTTGGAGGTGTTATCCCCATGCATGTAAATATTTCAGGATGTTTTATTGGCCATTCAACTGACTGTTTTAGAATTAATTTTAAAGTTTCTTGTCCTCCAATGTCTGCCCATTTTACATTTGGAACCTAAAGCAGTAACAGTCCAATTAATTATCGATTCATAATCGAAGTAGAGAATTTATCTTACTTCAATTTGTACTTCTCTCATCGCACTAGGGACTGTTTTGGTTAAGCCGTACTTAAGGTCTTCTAAAACGATTGCAGAATTTTTTATTCTAACTGCGTGCAGTGCAGCTGTGGAACATAAAGATTCTAAATCTGAACCAACAAAACCATGAGCTGCACTAGTAATAGAACTAAGTTCTTTGTCGGAAATATTTTTCGTATCATTTAATATTTTCTTCAGAATGTCGAATCTTTCCGTGGGACCAGGTATTGGAATTTCAATTTCTTTGTCTAATCGTCCACTTCTTCGTAAAGACGCATCAATTGAATCTAATTTATTTGTTGTAGCAATTATGAAAATTTGAACGTCTTGCTTGTCACACAAATCTTTAAATATTTTGAACACACTAGCCGATATACGTTTCTCATTTTCATTTAGTTTGGAAGTTTTTGAAGGGCAGAGGGTATCTATATCATCAATAATAATAACAGAAGGAGAGTAAGTTAAGGCTTCTTTGAAAAAATCATTTACGTTTTCTTCTGGGCCATTATCCTTTTTGCTGTAAATTTCCATAGTATTGATAGAAACAACATGTGCACCGCTATCTTTTGCTAACGCATTTGCTAAAAGTGTTTTGCCTGTACCTGGTGATCCATACAGGACAACACTTCTAATTATTTGTAAACCAGGAATATATTTCGATTTTCCTAATGCAATATTTAAAAGTTCTTTAATTTCCTTTATTTCTTTATACAGACCACCTACATTTTCTAAACTGTTTTTCGGAAATGTTTCTTCTATGAATTCTTGTTCGGTGCTATTTTAAACGACAAAAAATTACCGAAATTAAAAAAATAAATATACTGTTTTTTACCCAAACTTACCAAAATAATTTCCATTTTGTTTTACTACAAACATTGAAAAAATCAGATTTTTTTTCGACAACTGATAATTTCTTGAACTCGTCTTCTATTGAAGTTTGTGTTTCGAAGCCATTAATTTGTACAATATTAAAGTGAATCTTTCTTCCAAAAAATAATACGTTAATTCTATTTCCCACTATTAACAGTTTGTTTAAATAGGTATTTTGTATTCTATTTATTAATTCTGGTGAGATTTGAATTTTCAGATTATTTGCCGGGATTATGGTAATCTCTTTGGCATCCGTAACGCGATCTAGTTTTGAAACTTTTACGAAATCAGAATCTTGACCCGGGAAAATATCCATTCCTAAAAATTTAAGACAAAATGCAGGTACTTTTGACTAAACTGTAAATGATGCGCACCTTTTTTACTTAGTGTAATTGATGTAAGTGATTTTTCACTTGAAGGCCATACCAATTTTGCGAAAGGGGAAAGAGTTTTTTCCACTATTTCTATTGACGCCCATTCACCTATACTTAAACCACATAGTTGTATTATGGATTGACTTAAAAATACAACAAATTCATCGTTTATTAAAGAATTGTCAGTTTCTTTGTCGGGTTTTAATTCTATATTTCCATATAAACAATTTTTATAGACAAAAGGGTAAGGTAGTATGTTGCAAGGGGAACATGGACAGGTAGTTTCGTGTTGCTGTACATACTTTTGAACAATAATAACACCACAAACATCGCACTCAAAAAACTGAGCTGTTTTTTGATTAACTTTTGGCGGCATTTCAACACTATGATTATAAAAAATCACACAATTAACACCTTTTTTTAAACAAAAGAGAAACACTTCACACTTTTACTAATATCTGTAACCAAAACTGAGTAAATTATTTAGGAAATAAAGACTATAGAGATAAGTAGTTGGTATAGCAGTTACATTTAAATTAGTTGTCATAATTAATTTTATTAGATGCGATTTATTATCAGTAAATGATTAATGAGCAAGTTACTGTAAGGTTAGGATCATCAGCTGTTTTTGCACACATGCTCTCGATACTTCTTTTGTTTGGAGGGCTCAAGTTACGTTTAAAATAGAAAGGAGGGAAAACTGTAGCGTAACACGGGTTGCATAAGAAGACACCAAAATAAATTGAATATAATTGCTTCAAACAAGATTTTAGCCGATTTCTTCTTAAATGAAAATATAATCGTTATCGTGTTAATCAAAAAATAAAATACGTTTATAGGTTTTTATTGTTTACTGTATACAAGAGTCACATATTATTTTAATTGACACTATTGCCACAAAAAATACCATATAAAAGTGAAGATAGTAGTATAGGTAAATTTTATTATTCTTGCTATCAATTCAATTAAAATATAAAAATAACGCACTATTTTGTACCAGCCTCGTGTAAATTTAAAAATTATCTGAGTCACAATAATTTATTATCTAGTTCTTAAAAGTGGAAAATTAAAACAGCTTTAAGCGATGGAAATCAAAGATAAATAATGTCATAATGTCCTGGACGATATAATAAATGTATACTTGGTGGAACTCCTTCTGGTAGATCATGTTCTGTTACTGTTTTACTGTTAGTTCGATCCATGTAAACCACACGACAGCCAGTATTAACTGCAGCACATGCAGCCATAATATGGATATGATCACTTTCTTTATACATTGGTTCTACTTCTTGATGACAGAAGTCTGCTATCTAAAAAGAAAACAGGTGTAACTATCAATTACATTTAACTTAAATAAAAGTACAAAACTTACTGATCTACCTCCTTCAATAAAGCAACCATAAAATTCTTGATCTCTTTGAAGTTGACCACTTGTCAATAATCTTAGATAGACAACTATGTAGTCAGAATAACCTTGATCATTGAATAATCTATGTAATTCTTGCTTAGCTTCTTCAACATTTTTTATATCACCTATACGATTTAAAACCTCCATAAACTGTAAAAACCTATCATTTTTTAACTGAAAAAACTATACTGAGTTCCTTACAGTGTCATAAAAATCTTCAACTGTAAACTGGGGAAACCCTAAAGCCACTAAACCATCTTTACTGGCTTCTGCAATTTTATAGAAATTAATAAAGTCGTCACGATCATATAACAGTCTTTCTAAATTAGCATAACTAAAGGAACGAAAAAAGCAATTCCCATCGGGGCGAGTTTTTCGAACAAATCTGTATTTTGAACTAAGATCCTTTATTTTCTCCAAATAAATATCGTCACTGGCATACTCCTTTGCCAAGGTCGGAACTTCACACAATTCGCCTACTAAAGGAATAGCTTCTGAAATCTACAAACATTGCAAGTGAAAAGCTAATTTACCTATAAAAAAAATTGAGAATAATTTACTTCACGTTCTATCTGACGTTGTTGTTGAAGTATTAAATCGTCCTGATTAACAGCCTGCTCCTCACCTTCCCTTTTTAATGGTGATTTTTGTAGTTCATCGCCCATGCTGTTTACGAAGATAAAATTTTAACCCTTTATTAATTTAATAGCTTTTTTGGTCAATAGAAAATGCACTTGTCATTTGATCTAAATCTACTACGATCTTTATATAAAATTATGAACGTATTTGTGAGATGGATTCATGATTCCCGAATACTCTTGATGGAACAATTTAATGGTTGGATCAGAAACGGAACATTGTTTTTGATGAGCGATTCAAATGAACTACTTTCGGTTTTAAAGTATTATTGACAATAGGGATCGAGAGTTGTACTTTTTGGGTCCTGAATGGATATTGGATTGAAAAATAACATGTCGATCAAATAAAAGAAAAATCCAATAGATAAAAATGATAGGCAATATCGAACTAGTCTTAAATTATTGAATTGAACAATACAAAAAATTCTCAAATTTTGATAAAAATATGAACGGAGCATTAACTTTGGTAGACTTACGACATAATAAACATAACTGAACATAATGATGATCATTTATGAACTATTAAAATATGAATGTTCTGCGTACAGTCGTTCAAGTTTACGTTAAACCTAAGCATTTACATTTTGTCACATCGTGTATACCAATTATGACCAATTACCAATATTTTACATTTTACCTACTCAGCTATAGATCTTGTAGATCTTTACATATCCCGTAGTTCATCTGTACAGCAAAGAAAAACCATCTTGATCTTGGTTGCGTAAGCTAAGTTCCTTTGTGAATATAATAAGTTTTTTATCCTTAATAAAATGGGAAAGCATTTTGGTGAACTGTACCATCTTAGAAATATAATTACATACAAATTATCCCCTTTCGAACAGAAAGCTTTCGCAAATGTGATATCCAAAGGTATTGGGAATACCTTCAGAAGATTCAGAGAATCGGTATTTTACGTTGTTCCGCGTAAGTAATTTTACTTAAAAGTAAATAATAGTAGATCGTGCATTCATTGGAATTTTTTTATTAGCTCCAAAAGTATTTATCAGTTTGCGTGGTGGTTTATCCATTTTCATTTGTTTATCTTAGAATTAATCTTACAGGTTACAGTGAAACAAATGTGATGGGTTGCATATTTTCTTTTTTTTTGTAGCCCTTTTAGGAGCCTACGTAATTTATGATTCTGTAGAGAAAGAACATGACAGATTAATGAGGAAAAATCCAGCTGATTTTGAAAATGAAAGTTGAGTTGGTGTGAAGTAATGTACTTATATTAGATCAATGTATATTAGTAGTAATCTATATTAAACTTATTTAAAATTACATTCTTTAGTTTTTGTAACAGTTTAGGAATGTTATTATTCTTTTTGAATCAAAAATGTGCAATGAAGGTGACTAAGGAGTAGGGAAGATTATGATCAATAAAGATGAAGATTATAAATTTAATAATAAAAAAGTTGTTCAAAATTTGGTTTATTTTTCTAAAGTAAAATATTACAAAAATGAACGTTTTTTGTAAGAAAAAATGCAATAATAAATTAGAATGTTTATCACCACAGCAAATTGATAATTGATCATATCAGTAAAATTCCTTTTCTCTGAAACATGGTAAAAGTGCTCCTACACCATAAAAGACTTCACCAAGCAGTAGGATTAACATCATACTGTCCAAAATATATTCCAATCTTAACACAGGATGTTGGATTGTGAATATGTAAAGAAGTCCAGCTATGGATACCATTGTCAAAAATACTGCCAGTGTTATCGCTAAACCTATAAAACAGTAATTTAGCAGTCGTCTTTAAAATTTAGTATAAAAACAAAAATAAAAAAAGCATACCTGCTTCAAATAAATTGGGATCATATCATCATTGTGTTAAGTAAGCAAACCGGACAGGTTATGGACAACAATAATGCATGCACGATCTAAAAATTATGTCCTACCTTTTTTAAAATCTTTAATTTTTTTGTATAATATTAATTTAAGAAGTTCTGACAGTAAAATAGCACCTTGTACAGCAGTATCACGACCTATGAGAGGAGTATCGATGATACTCTGATATTTTGCGAAGGTTATTATCGAATTGCATGTGGCAGACATCGGATAATAGTATAAATTAACATACATCAAAACATCAAACACTAGTAACGCGTCCATATTAAAATATTTCGGTATTTTCTAAAGTAATGTTGACCTGAAGACATCGTTCAAAACAATTGCAAACAAGAGATGTTCTTATTCTTTTTCTTCCCCTCTTCTGATTCTTCTTCTTGTTTTTAATTTCCCGTGTGTCTAATTATATGTCGTTTTTAGAAAAAATGTTATATTTTTATTATATCTGTTTATTTTTCCAAGGAATTTACAGTTTCAATTAAAAAAATCGTGTCGGCCATTATAATTTTTAATTGTTGTAGTATTGTTGTTGTTGTCGGCCATTACGATTTTTAATTGTTGCTGATGTCGGCCATTATGCTTTTTTTAATTGTTATAGCATTGTTGCTGAAAGTAGACGTGTAACTCTAGAAACCCGTGAAATTTTGAGTTTTCATTCCAATTGCAATGCTATTCTTTGTAATCAGGATAAAATGTTAATAATAAAAGTAACTCATTATTTGAATCCCTATTACATATTATAAACTGAAAACTAATCAAAATAATTTATCGTATCTTTTGTACGAAATATGTGATTTTATTACTTAATTATACATGAGGGGTAAATTCGAAATTTACTGAACCGATGTAAAGAAATTTTCATTGTTTGAAAAGCTTTACCATTTCTGTTGGTCACAGCCTATATTTAATATTTAAATATAGTAAAATTTCGCCAGTAATTGAGAAAGCGTATTTTCGATGATTTATTTTCCGGATACTCACTCTTTATACTAGCTGACCGTCTGTACAATCGGTTGAGAATAAAACATTTTAACAAATCTCTTGTATTTATTATTTACCAACATTTAGTAGTAAGTATACCCATTAAAAACGCGAATGTACAAAGAAGAACGTCTAGAGTTTGTGAATTGTTGGGCGCCCTTAAAAAAATAATTAAACAAACATGTGTTGCAGTGTTGTAGTTTGTAGATAAGGGTAGTTAAATTATTTTTGTTGTTTAGTTTATAATACATTGGAAAATTATCTTTTAACAGAAGTTAATTTAGTTGTAAAATAGGCTCAGTAAATAAAACAAAAAACAAATTGAAAAGTAAAGTATCGTTTTCAGAGTAGGTTGGACAGGTGTAAATTAATGAAATGATTTTGACATTGTGTTGAACGTATTGCTACCTTTAATGTAGTTTCCTCAACAACTCATTTGTACTCATCCCCTTCGTCAAATAGCTTCGTTGATGTACATAAGTATTATGTCGTTGATAAAGGCTTTTTGTCGACTTTTTTCTTCTCAGGGTGATCGGTTTTTAAAATTTGTTATCTTAACTTGGCAATACTGTTTCGGTACACTGTACTTCTTCGGAAGTTATATTTAAACTTATACTATTACAAATATTCGGTATCAACATAAATATGCTGCCTTCTTCAGTATATTATATAGACTAATAAAGGTACCAATGAACACAAATAATTATCAAAAAGAATTAAATTTAATTAAAACCATCGCCGTCAATAATGGATACAATCCAAGTACCTTAAATAATATGTTAAACAAAGTTACATACAGAAAACCCATTAACAATATAATACCCAATAAAAAAAGAACCAACTAAATTAGTACTATTAATCTCATAGGTTCGATTTCGAAAAAACTAAAAATAGCACTTAATAAATTCGATATTAATATTTCATATAAAACTAATAGTAATTTAGGAAAGTACATGAAAAATAAGAAAGACAAAATTTGAGATGAATACAAGTCAGAAGAAATTATTATGTGATTCCAGTGATAAATTTTATATTGAAAAAAATGAACGATAATTTAAAATAAGAACCAATGAACATTACAAATCTTACATTAATTATAAATTAGATTTTAATTATGCTAAACGCCTAAGAGTAAATAAACACAATTTCAATAAAGACTTCCAAATAAGCCACACAGAAACTACTTTCCATAGGTTAACATTATTAGAAGCATTAGAAATTAACAAAAACAAAAATAGTTGGGACATTATTAATGAACGATTAGAGATCAATAATTTACCCTTGTTAAATTTATTTTAATCTTCCCCTCCTCCGTGAACTGCTAGCATAAAAGCACACAATATTTGTAACAGTATAAGTTTAAATATAAGTTCCGAAGAAGCTACAGTGTAGCGAAATAATATTGTCAAGTGATAAACAATAAACTGTGAAATTGGAAAAAGTGTTTTTTATTTATTAAGTAATCAAATCTTGTCAAATTAAGATAATAGAATGTAAAATTAAAAAGTGCCCTTTATTATTTAAATATTTTTATCCTTTTTGAAAGTTGTTATTCATAATCAAATTCATAACCATAAGCATTTCTTGATCATAAAATTTCCAATTTGTAACAATTTTTAGTACATCGCCATTTATTTCTGTTGTATCTTTCTGTACATTTTTATTATGTGCGATAGTATACACGTACATAATATTACATGGAACATTTGGTTGAAGTGTTATCTACTCGTCCTCGGCCTGGTCATTATCGCTTTTTTATAATCAGATAACTCCGGCCGCCTTACGAATTTTACACGAGAAGTACGTTTGTAAGCATTATATAAAATAATGTTTTCTAGAATATCATGATTTTTAGGAATTATTATTTTAATTTGAATATCAGAATTGAAATATTTGAATATCACAATTGAAATACTTTTGGTTTTTAATATTTAAATTCTGCCTTTGTTAGAAAGTAGTTTTTACTAAAAATTTTGTTTTGTTTTGTTGTGTCAGAATTATTTGTTTTTCTGCTAAATTTTACTTGATATTGCTGTTGTGTTTAGGGTAATTTCCTTTCAAATGTCCATTTCTTTTGTGCAGTTACAACAACTCTAAAGGTGACTTTAATGAAAGTTATTTTTATTTCAAAACGTTGGGTTTGTAATTTTTAAATATGAAAATTGATTAAATTATATTCAGATGAAATGCATGTCTATAATCGATGTATTAAAACCTGACATACATTTAAACTGAATTATTTTTTTCTAAATCATTAACGATAGATAATACAGCATATTTAACTAACCAAATACGTCAACACATTGTTAAATTGTATGGTTTTATCTTAACGTAAATTTTCGAAAATGTTGAGAACTACATAAAATGAAGTTATATTTATTTTTTAAATATTTTATTCTACTTTCAAATAACTACAATGTTTCAACTGAATTAACTAACAACGTCAATTGCCAAATTATAATGACTAGTTTAGAACTATCAATGGTAAATTCTTAATGAAACTAGATTTAGATTTAGAAACTAGAAATAAAGTAAATTTTTTAATTAATAAGAAATACATAAAACAATATAGTAAATTAAAGAAACTAATATCTAACCAAGGTAAACAAAACAGTAAACCAGAAATTAATAATGAAATTCCAGTTGAATATAAGTTTTACTATAGATTCACTAACTTGTCAAATACAGTTTTTAGTACTAAGGAAGTAATGTTATTGGAAAAAGGTTTAAACTATAACTTAGTATCTCCATTTAATTCCAAAAATGCAGAAATTACAGGCGTAGATACTGAAATAGCTTTAAAAAATGAAAATTACATAAATAAAACTTTGGCAGCACATACCATATTAAAAGCAACAAAAAGCAAAGTTAAAGTTCATTTAAATTATGAACCAGCAGTTTTAAAAACTCTACAAACTAAATTAAAACAAAACAATATTGTCATAACTCGTGCAGACAAAGGTAAAACAGTAGTGGCAATAGATAAAGAAAATTATATCAATAAAACAGTTGATTTTTTAAATTCTTCCAATTGTATTAAATTATTAAAAGATCCTACAGATACTTACCAAAAATTATTAAAACAAACTATAAACTACGTTATAATCTTACAACAGTATAACAAACACAGTTTAGTTAATATGAACCCGCAGCCACCTAAGCTATACAGTTTTTTAAAACTACATAAAGAAAATAAACATATAAGGCCAGTAGTTTCATTTGTCACAGCGCCATCATATAAATTGTCTAAAGTATTAATAAACATTCTAAAATCATACCTTAATTTTAATAACAAACTCTCAATTAAGAACTCGTTAGAATTAGTAAACAATATTAAAAACATTAATTTAACAAACACATCATTTGATGTTACTAATATTCAGCATTTTATTTCATGTTATATAGACACACTAAAATAATATTATTAAGCATAACTATGATCCAAATATTATTAACATACTTTTAAATAAAATTAAATATAAAAATTGTATAAAAAATATTTTTCCAACAAACATTAAAGACAATTATAAATTTCAGATTATTACATATTTCGGTAAACCTTCAGTAAATTTGAAAAAGTTTTTGAACAATATAAATATAAAGACTGCTTTTAAAACGAACAACACTTTATCTAAAATGATCAAAAACAATAAAGATAAAACACTTAAAAAAAGTAAGTCCGGAGTATATAAATTAGAATGTGGATCTTGTAACAAATTTTACATTGGGCAAACAGGGAGATCATTCGAAAAAAGAATAAATGAACATTTAAAATCATTTAAACAACTCAAAAACGATTCTAACTATTCATCACACGTAATTAATGAAAAACATATTTTTAATACAGAATTTACTATTTTGAATTAAGCAATTCCCCTTTATTAAATTTACATTTGTCATTGTGGGAAGTTAATAAAGTGTTTCATTGAATTTCTTAATGAAACATTTTTGTAAGTAATATAATAAAATAAAATAGTTTCACTGTTTTCAATATCGAAAAAAGGCTTAACTATTGTTATACCGATTATACTGATTGTTAAGAGTTTTTATTAATAGAAGAAATTCTATCTTATTTTTTTTAAATTAAAATATGAAGTGTATTTGTTGTTTGTCATATAAAGGATATATAATCGCATGTATTGTTTTTGATGCTGTTGTATTACTTCGCAAAATATTTATAACATGATGGAAGGAAAGTTCAAATTCTCCTCGTACTAGGAGCGGTGGTAGCGGCAGCAGTCATTAAGATTGAAGGCCACGATGATGCCTTATTGTTCTTCAGTAGACTGTAAATTTTGTTGCGCGAGGAACTACAGGGAAATTCGCGCGTTTAAGTGGAAATTAACTAATTTTGTGTTGAAATTATTTGTAGAAATTTTGTGTTTCGTTTAATGAAAACTGAGGAAAGTGTGCCATTATAAATTTTCAAGTGGTTTGTATTTCCGTAATATCATATGGTGAGTTTTTATCATAATAATAATAATAAAAAATACTATTTCCTTCACTTACTCGCAGATGTTTTGTCAGAATGAGCAAAACTTTTAGTTGCCATGAAAATAAAAAAATATGGGTTGTTAACATATCAGGTGGTTTAATAATACCTTATAAGTAAAAGACAAGCCAAGAGTTTTACGTTTTTTGAAAAGGTTACTAATACATGAATCCAACATTATCGCTTGTTTTATATTTAACAAGATTTGAAGTATAATTTCTGTCAAAAAGTACGTAAATATTTGTGAATTTAAATTTGTCAAAACAATGTTTAGAATATGAGGGTAAATAAAATATAAACGGTAATTTTGTAAAATAAATTTATGGATTAATGGGTACACACAAACTAAACATTTAACAAATATAAATGTGGAATCAACAGAAACAACTACTCCGAGGGCTAATACCCCTACCGGCATTGAATTACACTTAGTGTGTGAAATTAAAAGATGATTTGCCAATTTACATAATTTGTAACACGGAGCATTAACGTAGGACACCACTGGTCTTAAAGGATTATTGTTTTTATGAATTTTAGGTAAACCATATAATATGGGTGGTCTTGGATTCATTACTTTAAATTTAAAATTGTCTTGGGGAGGGATGAAAATAGGGCAATTAAATTGACAACTTATTTTTGAAAATTACATTATTACTATTGTAAACTTTCTTCGCTGCAACTTTTGTGAAACATATTGAATACCGATAATAAAGAAATAAAACACTGGAATGTTTACACAGAATTGTATTTAAAATACTCTGCAATATTGTTTCGACCGACGCGGTCATTCTCAAGAGTAACAAATGGATTATACTAAAGTCTGAAGAATGCTTAACTACTATTTATACTTAGAACTATTTGAGTAAGGGTGGTGGTAGGTTGCATCTTTTACTATAGTTTGTGTAATATGAGGGGTGAATTGGATATATTAAGTTCTAATTGATTATTGACTAAATTAACCTGATTATTTGTAGTTTTTTTTAATTTTTAGACTCTCCAATAAAGATAGTTTCCTGCTTTTTGATATGTTTCGATGTAAAATTTTACATATAAATAATCAGGTTAATTTAGTCAATAATCAATTAGAACATTATAGATCTTATAATAACAACAAAGCAGATTCCAATTATGCAAAACACTTAAACGATAATAAACATACGTTTAATAAAGAGAATAATTCATATAGACTAAAATTATTAGAAGAATTAGAGATAAATAAAAACAAACACAGCCCTAATACTATTAATGAACAAACTGATGTCAACAATTCTTCATTACTAAATTTATTGCATTTCCCACCCCCTCCTGGAACGGTTAGAATATGAGCGAATAATATGTGTAATAGCATAAGTTTAGATATAACTTCCGAAGAAGCTACAGTGTAGCGAAACAATATTGTCAAGTGATAAACAATAAACTGTGAAATTCGAAAAAGTGTTTTTTATTCATTAAGTAATCAATTGGAACTTAATATATCCAATTCACCCCTCATTTAACACAAACTATAGTAAAAATTGCCATCTACCACCACCCTTACTCAAATAGTTCTAAGTATAAATAGTAGTTACAATATTGTAGAGTATTTTAAATACAATTCTGTGTAAACATTCCAGTGTTTTATTTCTTTATTATAGAATTACATTATTAATTATTTACATTTACTTTTTACTTAATTTGCTAATAGTTACTAATGAACAATTAAATTTATTTTTTATTGTTAAAATTTATTGTGTTTTCTTCATTAAAAAGGTATACAAAAGCAGTTCTGATTAAATAATACATATTTAAATCTAATAAATTAAGTAAGCTTTTTAATGTTTCAATCAGTTTATTAAACTCTACAATTGTTTCGGCTTATTACAGCCTTTTTCAAGAGTACATAGAATAAATACTCAAGTATAATAAGCCGAAACAATTGTAGAGTTTAATAAACTGATTGATACATTAAAAAGCTTACTTAATTTATTAGATTTGATTCAAAATGTTTCATAAATATCCAACCGCACAATCGTTACAATTTATTAATACATATTTATTTAAACTGTGCAGGCGCCGTATACCTCTCATGTTTTTGTTGTTTCTTTCAAATATTTACAATTAACGTTTATTTTAAAAATGAATATGTTGTTTTTGGACGAATTATACTTATAATTCTCTTCTCTATCTATCGTTATATACATTTAGTATAATTATGATACAATGTAGGTTTGTTATTTGGTTATAGGGATGTAGAAAGTAATATTAAAAATTACTGAATTGAATATGAAAATTCCATTCCAGATGACCTATATTTAATTTTTAAATATAATAAAGTTAATATAAAATAAGGCATTCATATAAATAAAGTTTCGTCAGTAATTGAAAACAGCATATACTTGCTAAGTATTTGAACTTAAGTTTTATTAATTTATTACCATACTCGCCTCTCTCAGGGTTGTAAATTAAATCGTCAATTTTGTGTATTTTGCAAATATGTCTTTTTGAATATTCCGTATTTAATTTTGTATTCAGTTTTATTTCGCCTATCTAATTCTTCACATTTCTATTTCTTGAATTTATAACTTTTATTCCTTTTGTACACTTCGTCACTACCATAAATAATATCTACTTCTATGCATTTCAAATTTCACTTTTCCTTTGTATTTTTAACATAATAGTTTTCTGTTGATTGTTTTAGTCGTAACATGTTGAAACTTATTCATAATAAATAAAACACAAACTGATGTAAGTTTCAAGAAATTTAATATATATGTATCACTACATTAATGTTTCGCTATAACAATAGCTTCTTCAGGTGAAGATAATACAAAATAAAGCAAAGATTACAGCTATTTACACTTAAACTAATATTAGTTGGCGGTGGGGATCAGGTTGTTCAAATTTAGATTTAGACGTGGAGAGTAATTAATTTGCAGTTGGTCATTTAGAATAATTTTGTTTTAGTTTATAGTATTTGTTTATTGCTAAATGTTCGAATATATAGAGAATTCATGTTTACCCTTTTTATTGTTAAATCTAAAAAATTTATAGAAAAAGTGTTTTTAATTCATTAAGTAATCAAATCTTGTCAAATTAAGATAATAGAATGTAAAATTGAAAAGTGCCCTTTATTATTTAAATATTTTTATCCTTTTTAAAAGTTGTTATTCATAATCAAATTCATAACCATAAGCATTTCTTGATCATAAAATTTCCAATTTGTAACAATTTTTAGTACATCGCCATTTATTTCTGTTGTACCTTTCTGTACATTTTTATTATGTGCGATAGTATACACGTAGATAATATTACATAGAACATTTGGTTGAAGTGTTATCTACTCGTCCTCGGCCTGGTCATTATCGCTTTTTTATAATCAGATAACTCCGGCCGCCTTACGAATTTTACACGAGAAGTACGTTTGTAAGCATGTATAAAATTACGTTTTCTAGAAAATCATGATTTTTAGGAATTATTATTTTAATTTGAATATTACAATTGAAATACTTTTGGTTTTTAATATTTAAATTCTGCCTTTGTTAAAAAGTAGTTTTTACTAAAAATTCTGTTTTGTTTTGTGTCAGAATTATTTGTTTTTCTGCTAAATTTTACTTGATATTGCTGTTGTGTTTAGGGTAATTTCCTTTCAAATATCCATTTCTTTTGTGCAGTTATAACAACTTTAAAGGTGACTTTAATGAAAGTTATTTTTATTTCAAGACGTTGGGTTCGTAATTAATAAATACAAAGATTGGTTAAATTATATCCAGACATATATATATCCAACAGTGTTAAATTGTATGGTTTTATCTTAACTTAAAATTACTACATTAATGTTTCGCTATAACAATAACTTCATCAGGTGGAGATAATAGAAACTAAAGCAAAGATTATAGCTATTTACACTTAAACTAATATTAGTTGGCGGTGGGGATCAGGTTGTTCAAATTTAGATTTAGACGTGGAGAGTAATTAATTTGCAGTTGGTCATTTAGAATAATTTTGTTTTAGTTTATAGTATTTGTTTA